>JBBBDQ010023195.1:0-52683 GCA_037127315.1 Ascarosepion bandense
GAATCAGATTCTATGCACTTGTTTTTCATTGTGTGCTCCTTTGAGTCAGATTCTATGCACTTGTTTTTCATTGTGTGCCTGAGCTTCAGATTCTATGCACTTGTTTTTCATTGTGTGCTCTGAGTCAGATTCTATGCACTTGTTTTTCATTGTGTGCCTTGGAGTCAGATTCTATGCACTTGTTTTTCATTGTGTGCCTGAGTCAGATTCTATGCACTTGTTTTTCAGCTGTGTGCCTTGAGTCAGATTCTATGCACTTGTTTTTCATTGTGTGCCTTGAGTCAGATTCTATGTGCACTTGTTTTTCATTGTGTGCCTTGAGTCAGATTCTATGCACTGTTTTTCTTAGGCTTGTGTGCCTTGAGTCAGATTCTATGCACTTGTTTTTCATTGTGTGCCTTGAGTCAGATCTATGCACTTGTTTTTCATTGTGTGCCTTGAGTCAGATTCTATGTACTTGTTTTTCATTGTGTGCCTTGAGTCAGATTCTATGCACTTGTTTTTCATTGTGTGCCTTGAGTCAGATTCTATGCACTTGTTTTTCATTGTGTGCCTTGAGTCAGATCTATGCACTTGTTTTTCATTGTGTGCCTTGAGTCAGATTCTATGTACTTGTTTTTCATTGTGTGCCTTGAGTCAGATTCTTAATGCACTTGTTTTTCATTGTGTGCCTTGAGCTTGATTCTGGTGCACTTGTTTTTCATTGTGTGCCTTGGTTGATCTATGTACTTGCTTTTCATTGTGTGCCTTGAGTCAGATTCTATGTACTTGTTTTTCATTGTGTGCCTGAATCAGATTCTATGCACTTGTTTTTCATTGTGTGCCTTGGTCAGATTCTATGCACTTCTGTTTTTCATTGTGTGCTTTGAGTCAGACTTATGCACTTGTTTTTCATTGTGTGCCTTGAGTCAGATCTATGCACTTGTTTTTCATTGTGTGCCTTGAGTCAGATTCTATGCACTTGTTTTTCATTGTGTGCTTTGAGTCAGATTCTATGCACTTGTTTTTCATTGTGTGCCTTTGAGTCAGATTCTATGCACTTGTTTTTCATTGTGTGCCTTGAGTCAGATTCTATGCACTTGTTTTTCATTGTGTGCCTTGAGTCAGATTCTATGTACACTTGTTTTTCATTGTGTGCCTTGAGTCAGATTCTATGCACTTGTTTTTCATTGTGTGCCTTGAGTCAGATTCTATGCACTTGTTTCTTTTTCATTGTGTGCCTTGAGTCAGATTCTATGCACTTGTTTTTCTATTGTGTGCCTTGAGTCAGATTATATGTACTTGTTTTTCATTGTGTGCCTTGAGTCAGATTCTATGTACTTGTTTTTCATTGTGTGCCTTGAGTCAGATTCTATGTGTACTTGTTTTTCTATTGTGTGCCTTGAGTCAGATTCTATGTACTTGTTTTTCATTGTGTGCCTTGAGTCAGATTCTATGCACTTGTTTTTCATTGTGTGCCTTGAGTCAGATTCTATGTACTTGTTTTTCATTGTGTGCCTTGAGTCAGATTCTATGTACTTGTTTTCTGGTCAGTGGCTCTGAGTCAGATTCTATGCACTTGTTTTTCATTGTGTGCCTTGAGCCAGATTCTATGCACTTGTTTTTCATTGTGTGCCTTGAGTCAGATTCTATGCACTTGTTTTTCTATTGTGTGCCTTGAGTCAGATTCTATGCACTTGTTTTCTATTGTGTGCCTTGAGTCAGATTCTATGTACTTGTTTTTCATTGTGTGTTTTTAGTCAGATTCTATGCACTTGTTTTTCATTGTGTGCCTTGAGTCAGATTCTATGTACTTGTTTTTCATTGTGTGCCTTGAGTCAGATTCTATGTACTTGTTTTTCATTGTGTGCCTTGAGTCAGATTCTATGTACTTTGTTTTTCATTGTGTGCCTTGAGTCAGATTCTATGCACTTGTTTTTCATTGTGTGCCTTGAGTCAGATTCTATGCACTTGTTTTTCATTGTGTGCCTTGAGTCAGATTCTATGCACTTGTTTTTCATTGTGTGCCTTGAGTCAGATTCTATGCACTTGTTTTTCATTGTGTGCCTTGAGTCAGGATTCTATGCACTTGTTTTTCATTGTGTGCCTTGAGTCAGATTCTATGTACTTGTTTTTCATTGTGTGCCTTGAGTCAGATTCTATGCACTTGTTTTTCATTGTGTGCCTTGAGTCAGATTCTATGCACTTGTTTTTCATTGTGTGCCTTGAGTCAGATTCTGCAATTTTGTTTTCTCATTGTGTGCCTTGAGTCAGATTCTATGTACTTGTTTTTCATTGTGTGCCTTGAGTCAGATTCTATGCATCTGTTTTTCATTGTGTGCCTTGAGTCAGATTCTATGTGCACTTGTTTTTCATTGTGTGCTCAGAGTCAGATTCTATGCACTTGTTTTTCATTGTGTGCTCTGAGTCAGGATTCTATGTGTTTGTTTTTCTATTTGGGGGTTTGAGTCAGAGATTCTATGCACTTGTTTTTCATTGTGTGCCTTGAGTCAGATTCTATGTACTTGTTTTTCTATTGTGTGCCTTGAGTCAGATTCTATGTACTTGTTTTTCATTGTGTGCCTTGAGTCAGATTCTATGTACTTGTTTTTCATTGTGTGCCTTGAGTCAGATTCTATGCACTTGTTTTTCATTGTGTGCCTTGAGTCAGATTCTATGTACTTGTTTATTGTGTGCCTTGAGTCAGATTCTATGCACTTGTTTTTCATTGTGTGCCTTGAGTCAGATTCTATGCACTTGTTTTCATTGTGTGCCTTGAGTCAGATTCTATGTACTTGTTTTCTGCATTGTGTGCCTTGAGTCAGATTCTATGCACTTGTTTTTCATTGTGTGCCTTGTGTCAGATTCTATGTACTTGTTTTTCATTGTGTGCCTTGAGTCAGATTCTGTACTTGTTTTTTCATTGTGTGCCTTGAGTCAGATTCTATGTACTTGTTTTTCATTAAAGCTCTTGGAGTCAGATTCTATGTACTTGTTTTTCATTGTGTGCCTTGAGTCAGATTCTATGTACTTGTTTTTCATTGTGTGCCTTGAGTCAGATCTATGTACTTGTTTTTCATTGTGTGCCTTGAGTCAGATTCTATGTACTTGTTTCTTCATTGTGTGCCTTGAGTCAGATTCTATGTACTTGTTTTTCATTGTGTGCCTTGAGTCAGATTCTATGCACTTGTTTTTCATTGTGTGCCTTGAGTCAGATTCTATGTACTTGTTTTTCATTGTGTGCCTTGAGTCAGATTCTATGTACTTGTTTTTCATTGTGTGCCTTGAGTCAGATTCTATGTACTTGTTTTTCATTGTGTGCCTTGAGTCAGATTCTATGTACTTGTTTTTGGCTGTGTGCCTTGAGTCAGATTCTGTGTACTTGTTTTTCATTGTGTGCCTTGAGTCAGATTCTATGCACTTGTTTTTCATTGTGTGCCTTGAGTCAGATTCTATGTACTTGTTTTTTCATTGTGTGCCTTGAGTCAGATTCTATGTACTTGTTTTTCATTGTGTGCCTTGAGTCAGAGATTCTTGTACTTGTTTTTCATTGTGTGCCTTGAGTCAGATTCTATGCACTTGTTTTTCATTGTGTGCCTTGAGTCAGATTCTCTATGTACTTGTTTTTCATTGTGTGCCTAGAGCCAGATTCTATGCACTTGTTTTTCATTGTGTGCCTTGAGTCAGATTCTATGTACTTGTTTTTCATTGTGTGCCTTGAGTCAGATTCTATGTACTTGTTTTTCATTGTGTGCCTTGAGTCAGATTCTATGCACTTGTTTTTCAATGTGTGCCTTGAGTCAGATTCTATGTACTTGTTTTTCATTGTGTGCCTTGAGTCAGAAATTCTATGTACTTGTTTTTCATTGTGTGCCTTGAGTCAGATTCTATGTACTTGTTTTTCATTGTGTGCCTTGAGTCAGATTCTAGTACTTGTTTTTCATTGTGTGCCTTGAGTCAGATTCATGGTACTTGTTTTTCATTGTGTGCCTTGAAACAGATTCTATGTACTTGTTTTTCATTGTGTGCCTTGAGTCAGATTCTATGTACTTGTTTTTCATTGTGTGTGCCTTGAGTCAGATTCTATGTACTTGTTTTCTTTTTCATTGTGTGCCTTGAGTCAGATTCTATGTACTTGTTTTTCATTGTGTGCCTTGAGTCAGATTTCCATGTACTTGTTTTTCATTGTGTGCCTTGAGTCAGATTCTATGTAATTTGTTTCTTTCATTGTGTGCCTTGAGTCAGATTCTATGTACTTGTTTTTCATTGTGTGCCTTGAGTCAGATTCTATGCACTTGTTTTTCATTGTGTGCCTTGAGTCAGATTCTATGTACTTGTTTTTCATTGTGTGCCTTGAGTCAGATTCTATGTACTTGTTTTTCATTGTGTGGCTCGGAGTCAGATTCTATGTACTTGTTTTTCTCTATTGTGTGCCTTGAGTCAGATTCTATGTACTTGTTTTCTATTGTGTGCCTGAGTCAGATTCTATGTACTTGTTTTTCATTGTGTGCCTTGAGTCAGATTCTATGTACTTGTTTTTCATTGTGTGCCTTGGAGTCAGATTCTATGTACTTGTTTTTCATTGTGTGCCTTGAGTCAGATTCTATGCACTTGTTTTTCATTGTGTGCCTTGAGTCAGATTCTATGTACTTGTTTTTCATTGTGTGCCTTGAGTCAGATTCTATGCACTTGTTTTTCATTGTGTGCCTTGAGTCAGATTCTATGCACTTGTTTTTCATTGTGTGCCTTGAGTCAGATTCTATGTACTTGTTTTTCATTGTGTGCCTTGAGTCAGATTCTATGTACTTGTTTTTCATTGTGTGCCTTGAGTCAGATTCTATGCACTTGTTTTTCATTGTGTGCCTTGAGTCAGATTCTATGCACTTGTTTTTCATTGTGTGCTCTTGGAGTCAGATTCTATGTACTTGTTTTTCATTGTGTGCCTTGAGTCAGCTTCTATGCACTTGTTTTTCTGGCTGTGTGCCTTGAGTCAGATTCTATGCACTTGTTTTTCATTGTGTGCCTTGAGTCAGATTCTATGTACTTGTTTTTCATTGTGTGCCTTGAGTCAGATTCTATGTACTTGTTTTTCATTGTGTGCCTTGAGTCAGATTCTATGCACTTGTTTTTCATTGTGTGCCTTGAGTCAGATTCTATGCACTTGTTTTTCATTGTGTGCCTTGAGTCAGATTCTATGTACTTGTTTTTCATTGTGTGCCTTGAGTCAGATTTCCTATGCACTTGTTTTTCATTGTGTGCCTTGAGTCAGATTCTATGTACTTGTTTTTCATTGTGTGCCTTGAGTCAGATTTTGTACTTTCATTTTTCATTGTGTGCCTTGAGTCAGATTCTATGTACTTGTTTTTCATTGTGTGCCTTGAGTCAGATTCTCACAGTAATTTTGTTTTTCATTGTGTGCCTTGAGTCAGATTCTATGTACTTGTTTTTCATTGTGTGCCTTGAGTCAGACTTATGCACTTGTTTTTCATTGTGTGCCTTGAGTCAGATTCTATGTACTTGTTTTTCATTGTGTGCCTTGAGTCAGATTCTATGTACTTGTTTTTCTATTGTGTGCCTTGAGTCAGATTCTGTGCACTTGTTTTTCATTGTGTGCCTTGAGTCAGATTCTATGTACTTGTTTTTCATTGTGTGCCTTGAGTCAGATTCTGTGTACTTGTTTTTCATTGTGTGCCTTGAGTCAGATTCTATGTACTTGTTTTTCATTGTGTGCCTTGAGTCAGATTCTATGCACTTGTTTTTCATTGTGTGCCTTGAGTCAGATTCTATGTACTTTGTTTTTCATTGTGTGCTCTGAGTCAGATTCTATGTACTTGTTTTTCATTGTGTGCCTTGAGTCAGATTCTATGTACTTGTTTTTCATTGTGTGCCTTGAGTCAGATTCTATGTATTTGTTTTTCATTGTGTGCCTTGAGTCAGATTCTATGTACTTGTTTTTCATTGTGTGCCTTGAGTCAGATTCTATGCACTGTTTTTCTCATTGTGTGCCTTGGAGTCAGATTCTGTGTACTTGTTTTTCATTGTGTGCCTTGAGTCAGATTCTATGTACTTGTTTTTCATTGTGTGCCTTGAGTCAGATTCTATGTACTTGTTTTTCATTAAAAGCCTTGAGTCAGATTCTATGCACTTGTTTTTCATTGTGTGCCTTGAGTCAGATTCTATGCACTTGTTTTTCATTGTGTGCCTTGAGTCAGATTCTATGTGACTTTGTTTTTCATTGTGTGCCTTGAGTCGTACTCTCCTATGCACTTGTTTTTCATTGTGTGCCTTGAGTCAGATTCTATGTACTTTGTTTTTCTATTGTGTGTGCTCCTTATCGTATCTGTGTACTTGTTTTTCATTGTGTGCCTGGAGTCAGATTCTATGTACTTGTTTTCTTTCATTGTGTGCCTTGAGTCAGATTCTATGTGGTTTGTTTTTCATTGTGTGCCTTGAGTCAGATTCCCCATGTACTTGTTTTTCATTGTGTGCCTTGAGTCAGATTCTATGTACTTGTTTTTCATTGTGTGCCTTGAGTCAGATTCTATGTACTTGTTTTTCATTGTGTGCCTTGAGTCAGATTCTATGTACTTGTTTTTTCATTGTGTGCCTTGAGTCAGATTCTATGTACTTGTTTTTTCATTGTGTGCCTTGAGTCAGATTCTATGTACTTGTTTTTCATTGTGTGCCTTGAGTCAGATTCTATGTACTTGTTTTTCATTGTGTGCCTTGAGTCAGATTCTATGTACTTGTTTTTCATTGTGTGCCTTGAGTCAGATTCTATGTACTTGTTTTTCATTGTGTGCCTTGAGTCAGATTCTATGTACTTTTGTTTTTCATTGTGTGCCTTGAGTCAGATTCTATGTACTTGTTTTTCATTGTGTGCCTTGAGTCAGATTCTATGTGTACTTGTTTTTCATTGTGTGCCTTGAGTCAGATTCTAAGTACTTGTTTTTCATTGTGTGCCTTGAGTCAGATTCTATGTACTTGTTTTTCATTGTGTGCCTTGAGTCAGATTCTATGTACTTGTTTTTTATTGTGTGCCTTGAGTCAGATTCTATGTACTTGTTTTTCATTGTGTGCCTTGAGTCAGATTCTATGTACTTGTTTTTCATTGTGTGCCTTGAGTCAGATTCTATGTACTTGTTTTTCATTGTGTGCCTTGAGTCAGATTCTATGTACTTGTTTTTCATTGTGTGCCTTGAGTCAGATTCTATGTACTTGTTTTTCAATATTGTGTGCCTTGAGTCAGATTCTATGTACTTGTTTTTCATTGTGTGCCTTTGAGTCAGATTCTATGCACTTGTTTTTTCATTGTGTGCCTTGGAGTCAGATTCTATGCACTTGTTTTTCATTGTGTGCCTTGAGTCAGATTCTAGTAATGTTTTTCATTGTGTGCCTTGAGTCAGATTTCTATGTACTTGTTTTTCATTGTGTGCCTTGAGTCAGATTCTATGTACTTGTTTTTCATTGTGTGCCTTGAGTCAGATTCTATGTGATTGTTTTTCATTGTGTGCCTTTGAGTCAGATTCTATGTACTTGTTTTTCATTGTGTGCCTTGAGTCAGATTCTATGCACTTGTTTTTCATTGTGTGCCTTTGTCAGATTCTATGTACTTGTTTTTCATTGTGTGCCTGAGTCAGATTCTATGTACTTGTTTTTCATTGTGTGCCTTGAGTCAGATTCTATGTACTTGTTTTTCATTGTGTGCCTTGAGTCAGATTCTATGTACTTGTTTTTCATTGTGTGTGTCTTGAGTCAGATTCTATGTACTTGTTTTTCATTGTGTGCCTTGAGTCAGATTCTATGCACTTGTTTTTCATTGTGTGCCTCGAGTCAGATTCTATGTACTTGTTTTTCATTGTGTGCCTTGAGTCAGATCTATGTAATTTGTTTTTCATTGTGTGCCTTGAGTCAGATTCTATGCACTTGTTTTTCATTGTGTGCCTTGAGTCAGATTCTGCGCACTTGTTTTTCATTGTGTGCCTTGAGTCAGATTCTATGCACTTGTTTTTCATTGTGTGCCTTGAGTCAGATTCTATGTACTTGTTTTTCATTGTGTGCCTTGAGTCAGATTCTATGTACTTGTCTTTCATTAGGTGCCTTGAGTCAGATTCTATGTACTTGTTTTTCATTGTGAGCTCTTGAGTCAGATTCTATGTACTTACTTTTTCATTGTGTGCCTTGAGCTTTGATTCTATGCACTTGCTTTTCATTGTGTGCCTTGAGTCAGATTCTATGCACTTGTTTTTCATTGTGTGCCTTGAGTCAGATTTCATGCACTTCTGTTTTTCATTGTGTGCCTTGAGTCAGATTCTATGCACTTGTTTTTCATTGTGTGCCTTGAGTCAGATTCTATGTACTTGTTTTTCATTGTGTGCCTTGAGTCAGATTCTATGCACTTGTTTTTCATTGTGTGCCTTGAGTCAGATTCTATGCACTTGTTTTTCATTGTGTGCCTTGAGTCAGATTCTATGTACTTGTTTTTCATTGTGTGCCTTGAGTCAGATTCTATGCACTTGTTTTTCATTGTGTGCCTTGAGTCAGATTCTATGCACTTGTTTTTCATTGTGTGCCTTGAGTCAGATTCTATGCACTTGTTTTTCATTGTGTGCCTTGAGTCAGATTCTATGTACTTGTTTTTCATTGTGTGCCTTGAGTCAGATTCTATGTGTAATTTTGTTTTTCATTGTGTGCCTTGAGTCAGATTCTATGCACTTGTTTTTCATTGTGTGCCTTGAGTCAGATTCTATAAAATTTTGTTTTTCATTGTGTGCCTTGAGTCAGATTCTATGCACTTGTTTTTCATTGTGTGCCTTGAGTCAGATTCTATGTACTTGTTTTTCATTGTGTGTGCCTGGAGTCAGATTCTATGCATTCTGTTATTGTGTGCCTTGAGTCAGATTCTATGCACTTGTTTTTCATTGTGTGCCTTGAGTCAGATTCTATGCACTTGTTTTTCATTGTGTGCCTTGAGTCAGATTCTATGCACTTGGCTGCTGTGTGCCTTGAGTCAGATTCTATGCACTTGTTTTTCATTGTGTGCCTTGAGTCAGATTCTATGTGAATTTGTTTTTCATTGTGTGCCTTGAGTCAGATTCTATGCACTTGTTTTTCATTGTGTGCCTTGAGTCAGATTCTATGTACTTGTTTTTCATTGTGTGCCTTGAGTCAGATTCTATGCACTTGTTTTTCATTGTGTGCCTTGGAGTCAGATTCTATGCACTTGTTTTTCATTGTGTGCCTTGAGTCAGATTCTAGCACTTGTTTTTCATTGTGTGCCTTGGAGTCAGATTCTGGGCGGCAATTTGTTTTTCAGTCAGGTGCTCTGAGTCAGATTCTATGTACTTGTTTTCTATTGTGTGCCTTGAGTCAGATTCTATGCACTTGTTTTTCTTATTGTGTGCCTTGAGTCAGATTCTATGCACTTGTTTTTCATTGTGTGCCTTGAGTCAGATTCTATGCACTTGTTTTTCATTGTGTGCCTTGAGTCAGATTCTATGTACTTGTTTTTCATTGTGTGCCTTGAGTCAGATTCTATGCACTTGTTTTTCATTGTGTGCCTTGAGTCAGATTCTATGCACTTGTTTTTCATTGTGTGCCTTGGAGTCAGATTCTATGCACTTGTTTTTCATTGCAGTTTTGAGTCAGATTCTATGCACTTGTTTTTCATTGTGTGCCTTGAGTCAGATTCTATGTACTTGTTTTTCATTGTGTGCCTTGAGTCAGATTCTATGTAATTGTTTTTCATTGTGTGCCTTGAGTCAGATTCTATGTACTTGTTTTTCATTGTGTGCCTTGAGTCAGATTCTATGTACTTGTTTTTCATTGTGTGCTCTGAGTCAGATTCTAAGTGTACTTGTTTTTCATTGTGTGCCTTGAGTCAGATTCTATGTACTTGTTTTTCATTGTGTGCCTTGAGTCAGATTCTATGCACTTGTTTTTCTAGCTTTTCTGTGTGCCTTGAGTCAGATTCTCATGTACTTGTTTTTCATTGTGTGCCTTGAGTCAGATTCTATGTACTTGTTTTTCATTGTGTGCTCTGAGTCAGATTCTATGTACTTTTTTTTCATTGTGTGCCTTGAGTCAGATTCTATGTACTACTTTTTCTATTGTGTGCCTTGAGTCAGATTCTATGTACTTGTTTTTCATTGTGTGCCTTGAGTCAGATTCTATGTACTTGTTTTTCATTGTGTGCCTTGAGTCAGATTCTATGTACTTGTTTTTCATTGTGTGCCTTGAGTCAGATTCTATGTACTTGTTTTTCATTGTGTGCCTTGAGTCAGATTCTATGTACTTGTTTTTCATTGTGTGCCTTGAGTCAGATTCTATGTACTTGTTTTTTCATTGTGTGCCTTGAGTCAGATTCTATGTACTTGTTTTTCATTGTGTGCCTTGAGTCAGATCTTCTATGTACTTGTTTTTCATTGTGTGCCTTGAGTCAGATTCTATGCACTTGTTTTTCATTGTGTGCCTTGAGTCAGATTCTATGTACTTGTTTTCATTGTGTGCCTTGAGTCAGATTCTATGTACTGCTTTTTCATTGTGTGCCTTTGTTTCAGATTCTATGTACTTGTTTTTCATTGTGTGCCTTGAGTCAGATTCTATGTACTTACTTTTTCTATTGTGGCTCTGAGTCAGATTCTATGTACTTGTTTTTCATTGTGTGCCTTGAGTCAGATTCTATGCACTTGTTTTTCATTGTGTGCCTTGAGTCAGATTCTATGTACTTGTTTTTCATTGTGTGCCTTGAGTCAGATTCTATGCACTTGTTTTTCATTGTGTGCCTTGAGTCAGATTCTATGTACTTGTTTTTCATTGTGTGCCTTGAGTCAGATTCTATGCACTTGTTTTTCATTGTGTGCCTTGAGTCAGATTCTATGTACTTGTTTTTCATTGTGTGCCTTGAGTCAGATTCTATGGATTTGTTTTTCATTGTGTGACTTGAGTCAGATTCTATGTACTTGTTTTTCATTGTGTGCCTTGAGTCAGATTCTATGTACTTGTTTTTCATTGTGTGCCTTGAGTCAGATTTCATGTACTTGTTTTCATTGTGTGCCTTGAGTCAGATTCTATGTGTACTTGAGTACTTTTTTCATTGTGTGCCTTGAGTCAGATTCTATGTACTTGTTTTTCATTGTGTGCCTTGAGTCAGATTCTATGTACTTGTTTTTCATTGTGTGCCTTGAGTCAGATTCTATGCACTTGTTTTTCATTGTGTGCCTTGAGTCAGATTCTATGTACTTGTTTTTCATTGTGTGCCTTGAGTCAGATTCTATGTACTTGTTTTTCATTGTGTGCCTTGGAGTCAGATTCTATGTACTTGTTTTTCATTGTGTGCCTTGAGTCAGATTCTATGTACTTGTTTTTCATTGTGTGCCTTGAGTCAGATTCTATGTGGACTACTTTTTTCATTGTGTGCCTTGAGTCAGATTCTATGTACTTGTTTTTCATTGTGTGCCTTGGAGTCAGATTCTATGTACTTGTTTTTCATTGTGTGCCTTGAGTCAGATTCTATGTACTTGTTTTTCATTGTGTGCCTTGAGTCAGACTTTATGTACTTGTTTTTCATTGTGTGCTCCTGGAGTCAGATTCTATGCAATTTAAGCTTTTCATTGTGTGCCTTGAGCTTGATTCTATGTACTTGTTTTTCATTGTGTGCCTTGAGTCAGATTCTATGTACTTGTTTTTCATTGTGTGCTCAGAGTCAGATTCTATGTACTTGTTTTTCATTGTGTGCCTTGGAGCTTGATCTATGCACTTGTCATTGTGTGCCTTGAGTCAGATTCTATGTACTTGTTTTTCATTGTGTGCTCTTGAGTCAGATTCTAAGTAATTTGTTTTTCTATTGTGTGCCTTGAGTCAGATTCTCTATGTACTTGTTTTTCATTGTGTGCCTTGAGTCAGATTCTATGTACTTGTTTTTCATTGTGTGCCTTGAGTCAGATTCTATGTACTTGTTTTTCATTGTGTGCCTTGAGTCAGATTCTATGTACTTGTTTTTCATTGTGTGCCTCGAGTCAGATTCTATGTACTTGTTTTTCATTGTGTGCCTTGAGTCAGATTCTATGTACTTGTTTTTCATTGTGTGTGCCTTTAGTCAGATTCTATGTACTTGTTTTTCATTGTGTGCCTTGAGTCAGATTCTATGCACTTGTTTTTCATTGTGTGCCTTGAGTCAGATTCTATGTACTTGTTTTTCATTGTGTGCCTTGAGTCAGATTCTATGTACTTGTTTTTCATTGTGTGCCTTGAGCTCGTATTCCCAATTTGTTTTTCATTGTGTGCCTTGAGTCAGATTCTAGGTACTTGTTTTTCATTGTGTGCCTTGAGTCAGATTCTGTGTACTTGTTTTTCATTGTGTGCCTTGAGTCAGATTCTATGCACTTGTTTTTCATTGTGTGCCTTGGAGTCAGATTCTATGTACTTGTTTTTCATTGTGTGCCTTGAGTCAGATTCTATGTACTTGTTTCCTTTTTCATTGTGTGCCTTGAGTCAGATTCTATGTACTTGTTTTTCATTGTGTGCCTTGAGTCAGATTCTAGTAATTTGTTTTTCATTGTGTGCCTTGAGTCAGATTCTATGTACTTGTTTTTCATTGTGTGCTTGAGTCAGATTCTATGCACTTGTTTTTCATTGTGTGCCTTGAGTCAGATTCTTATGCACTTTGTTTTTCATTGTGTGCCTTGAGTCAGATTCTATGTACTTGTTTTTCATTGTGTGCCTTGAGTCAGATTCTATGTACTTGTTTTTCATTGTGTGCCTTGAGTCAGATTCTATGTACTTGCTTTTTCATTGTGTGCCTTGAGTCAGATTCTATGCACTTGTTTTTCATTGTGTGCCTTGAGTCAGATTCTATGCACTTGTTTTTCATTGTGTGCCTTGAGTCAGATTCTATGTACTTGTTTTTCATTGTGTGCCTTGAGTCAGATTCTATGCACTTGTTTTTCATTGTGTGCCTTGAGTCAGATTCTATGTACTTGTTTTTCATTGTGTGCCTTGAGTCAGATTCTATGTACTTGTTTGTATTGTGTGCCTTGAGTCAAATTCTATGCACTTGTTTTTCATTGTGTGTCTTGGAGTCAGATTCTATGTACTTGTTTTTCATTGTGTGCCTTGAGTCAGATTCTATGTACTTGTTTTTCATTGTGTGCCTTGAGTCAGATTCTATGTACTTGTTTTTCATTGTGTGCCTTTGAGTCAGATTCTATGTACTTGTTTTTCTATTGTGTGCCTTGAGTCAGATTCTATGCACTTGTTTTTCATTGTGTGCCTTGGAGTCAGATTCTATGTACTTGTTTTTCATTGTGTGCCTTGAGTCAGATTCTATGTACTTGTTTTTCATTGTGTGCCTTGAGTCAGATTCTATGACTCTGTTTTTCATTGTGTGCCTTGAGTCAGATTCTATGTACTTGTTTTTCATTGTGTGCCTTGAGTCAGATTCTATGTACTTGTTTTTCATTGTGTGCCTTGAGTCAGATTCTATGTACTTGTTTTTCATTGTATGCCTTGAGTCAGATTCTATGTACTTGTTTTTCATTGTGTGCCTTGAGTCAGATTCTATGTACTTGTTTTTCATTGTGTGCCTTGAGTCAGATTCTATGCACTTGTTTTTCATTGTGCCTTGAGCTTCTGGATTCTATGCACTTGTTTTTCATTGTGTGCCTTTTGAGTCAGATCATGTACTTGTTTTTCATTGTGTGCCTTGAGTCAGATTCTATGTACTTGTTTTGCATTGTGTGCCTTGAGTCAGATTCTATGTACTTGTTTTTCATTGTGTGCCTTGAGTCAGATTCTATGTACTTGTTTTTCATTGTGTGCCTTGAGTCAGACTTATGTACTTGTTTTTCATTGTGTGCCTTGAGTCAGATTCTATGTACTTGTTTTTCATTGTGTACTTTGAGTCAGATTCTATGTACTTGTTTTTCATTGTGTGCCTTGAGTCAGATTCTATGTACTTGTTTTTCTATTGTGTGCCTTGAGTCAGATTCTATGCACTTGTTTTTCATTGTGTGCCTTGAGTCAGATTCTATGCACTTGTTTTTCATTGTGTGCCTTGAGTCAGATTCTATGTACTTGTTTTCTGCTTGTGTGCCTTGAGTCAGATTCTATGTACTTGTTTTTCATTGTGTGCCTTGAGTCAGATTCTATGTACTTGTTTTTCATTGTCTGCCTTGAGTCAGATTCTATGTACTTGTTTTTCATTGTGTGCCTTGAGTCAGATTCTATGTACTTGTTTTTCATTGTGTGCCTTGAGTCAGATTCTATGTACTTGTTTTTCATTGTGTGCCTTGAGTCAGATTCTATAAAATTTCATTTTTCATTGTGTGCCTGAGTCAGATTCTATGTACTTGTTTTTCATTGTGTGCCTTGAGTCAGATTCTATGCACTTGTTTTTCATTGTGTGCTTTGAGTCTGATTCTATGCACTTGTTTTTCATTGTGTGCCTTGGAGTCAGATTCTATGTACTTGTTTTCATTGTGTGCCTTGAGTCAGATTCTATGTACTTGTTTTTCATTGTGTGCTGTAGAGTCAGATTCTATGTACTTGTTTTTCATTGTGTGCCTTGAGTCAGATTCTATGTACTTGTTTTTCATTGTGTGCCTTGAGTCAGATTCTATGTACTTGTTTTTCATTGTGTGCCTTGAGTCAGATTCTATGCACTTGTTTTTCATTGTGTGCCTTGAGTCAGATTCTATGTACTTGTTTTTCATTGTGTGCCTTGAGTCAGATTCTATGTACTTGTTTTTCATTGTGTGCCTTGAGTCAGATTCTATGCACTCTGAGCTATTGTGTGCCTTGAGTCAGATTCTATGCACTTGTTTTTCATTGTGTGCCTTGAGTCAGATTCTATGTACTTGTTTTTCATTGTGTGCCTTGAGTCAGATTCTATGTACTTGTTTTTCATTGTGTGCCTTGAGTCAGATTCTATGTACTTGTTTTTCATTGTGTGCCTCCTTGAGTCAGATTCTATGTACTTGTTTTTCATTGTGTGCCTTGAGTCAGATTCTATGTACTTGTTTTTCATTGTGTGCCTTGAGTCAGATTCTATGCACTTGTTTTTCATTGTGTGCCTTGAGTCAGATTCTATGTACTTGTTTTTCATTGTGTGCCTTGAGTCAGATCTATGCACTTGTTTTTCATTGTGTGCTCTGAGTCAGATTCTTGGCACTTGTTTTTCATTGTGTGCCTTGAGTCAGATTCTATGTACTTGTTTTTCATTGTGTGCCTTGAGCTGATTCTATGTACTTGTTTTTCATTGTGTGCCTTGAGTCAGATTCTATGTACTTGTTTTTCATTGTGTGCCTTGAGTCAGATTCTATGTACTTGTTTTTCATTGTGTGTCTTGAGTCAGATTCTATGTACTTGTTTTTCATTGTGTGCCTTGGAGTCAGATTCTATGTACTTGTTTTTCATTGTGTGCCTTGAGTCAGATTCTATGTACTTGTTTTTCATTGTGTGCCTTGAGTCAGATTCTATGTACTTGTTTTTCATTGTGTGCCTTGAGTCAGATTCTATGTACTTGTTTTTCATTGTGTGCCTTGAGTCAGATTCTATGTACTTGTTTTTCATTGTGTGCCTTGAGTCAGATTCTATGTACTTGTTTTTCATTGTGTGCCTTGAGTCAGATTCTATGTACTTGTTTTTCATTGTGTGCCTTGAGTCAGATCTGTGTACTTGTTTTTCATTGTGTGCCTTGAGTCAGATTCTATGTACTTGTTTTTCATTGTGTGCCTTGAGTCAGATTCTATGTACTTGTTTTTCTATTAGGTGCTCTTGAGTCAGATTCTATGTACTTGTTTTTCATTGTGTGCCTTGAGTCAGATTCTATGTGTACTTGTTTTTCATTGTGTGCCTTGAGTCAGATTCTTATGTACTTGTTTTTCATTGTGTGCCTTGAGTCAGATTCTATGTACTTGTTTTCTATTGTGTGCCTTGAGTCAGATTCTATGCACTTGTTTTTCATTGTGTGCCTTGAGTCAGATTCTATGCACTTGTTTTTCATTGTGTGCCTTGAGTCAGATCTATGCACTTGTTTTTCATTGTGTGCTTGAGTCAGATTCTATGTACTTGTTTTTCATTGTGTGCCTTGAGTCAGATTCTATGCACTTGTTTTTCATTGTGTGCCTTGAGTCAGATTCTATGCACTTTGTTTTTCATTGTGTGCCTTGAGTCAGATCAAGTAATTTGTTTTTCATTGTGTGCCTTGAGTCAGATTCTATGTACTTGTTTTTCATTGTGTGCCTTGAGTCAGATTCTATGTACTTGTTTTTCATTGTGTGCCTTGAGTCAGATTCATGTACTTGTTTTTCATTGTGTGCCTTGAGTCAGATTCTATGTACTTGTTTTTCATTGTGTGCCTTTGAGTCAGATTCTATGTACTTGTTTTTCATTGTGTGCCTTGAGTCAGATCATGTACTTGTTTTTCATTGTGTGCCTTGGAGTCAGATTCTATGTACTTGTTTTTCATTGTGTGCCTTGGTCAGATTCTATGTACTTGTTTTCTTTTTCATTGTGCCTTGAGTCAGATTCTATGTACTTGTTTTTCATTGTGTGCCTTGAGTCAGATTCTATGTACTTGTTTTTCATTGTGTGCCTTGAGTCAGATTCTATGTACTTGTTTTTCATTGTGTGCCTTGAGTCAGATTCTATGTACTTGTTTTTCATTGTGTGCTCCTGGAGTCAGATTCTATGTACTTGTTTTTCATTGTGTGCCTTGAGTCAGATTCATGTACTTGTTTTTCATTGTGTGCCTTGAGTCAGATTCTTATGTACTTTGTTTTTCATTGTGTGCCTTGAGTCAGATTCTATGTACTTGCTTTTCATTGTGTGCCTTGAGTCAGATTCTATGTACTTGTTTTTCATTGTGTGCCTTGAGTCAGATTCTGCATGTACTTGTTTTTCATTGTGTGCCTTGAGTCAGATTCTATGTACTTGTTTTTCATTGTGTGCCTTGAGTCAGATTCTATGTACTTGTTTTTCATTGTGTGCCTTGAGTCAGATTCTATGTACTTGTTTTTTCATTGTGTGCCTTGAGTCAGATCTGTACTTGCTTTTTCATTGTGTGCCTTGGAGTCAGATTCTATGTACTTGTTTTTCATTGTGTGCCTTGAGTCAGATTCTATGTACTTGTTTTTCATTGTGTGCCTTGAGTCAGATTCTATGTACTTGTTTTTCATTGTGTGCCTTGAGTCAGATTCTATGTACTTGTTTTTCATTGTGTGCCTTGAGTCATATTCTATGCACTTGTTTTTCATTGTGTGCCTTGAGTCAGATTCTATGTACTTGTTTTTCATTGTGTGCCTTGGATGATTTGGCGTACTTGTTTTTCATTGTGTGCCTTGAGTCAGATTCTATGCACTTGTTTTTCATTGTGTGCCTTGAGTCAGATTCTATGTACTTGTTTTTCATTGTGTGCCTGGAGTCAGATTCTATGTACTTGTTTTTCATTGTGTGCCTTGAGTCAGATTCTATGCATTTTGTTTTTCATTGTGTGCTCAGAGTCAGATTCTGTGTACTTGTTTTTCATTGTGTGCCTTGAGTCAGATTCTAGTACTTGTTTTTCATTGTGTGCCTTGAGTCAGATTCTTTGGTGACTTTGTTTTTCATTGTGTGCCTTGAGTCAGATTCTGTGTACTTGTTTTTCATTGTGTGCCTTGAGTCAGATTCTCTTATGTACTTGTTTTTCATTGTGTGCCTTGAGTCAGATTCTATGCACTTGTTTTTTCATTGTGTGCCTTGAGTCAGATTCTATGTGTCTGTTTTTCATTGTGTGCTCTGAGTCAGATTCTATGTACTTGTTTTTCATTGTGTGCCTTGGAGTCAGATTCTATGCACTTGTTTTTCATTGTGTGCCTTGAGTCAGGATTCTATGTACTTGTTTTTCATTGTGTGCCTTGAGTCAGATTCTATGTACTTGTTTTTCATTGTGTGCCTTGAGTCAGATTCTATGTACTTGTTTTTCATTGTGTGCCTTGAGTCAGATCTGTATGTACTTGTTTTTCATTGTGTGCCTTGAGTCAGATTCTATGTACTTGTTTTTCATTGTGTGCCTTGAGTCAGATTCTTGCGACTGTTTTTCATTGTGTGCCTTGAGTCAGATTCTATGTACTTCTGTTTTTCATTGTGTGCCTTGAGTCAGATTCTATGTACTTGTTTTTCATTGTGTGCCTTGAGTCAGATTCTATGCACTTGTATGTTTCATTGTGTGCCTTGAGTCAGATTCTATGTACTTGTTTTTCATTGTGTGCCTTGGAGTCAGATTCTATGTACCTTGTTTTTCATTGTGTGCCTTGAGTCAGATTCTATGCACTTGTTTTTCATTGTGTGCCTTGAGTCAGATTCTATGTACTTGTTTTTCATTGTGTGCCTTGAGTCAGATTTATGTACTTGTTTTTCATTGTGTGCCTTTGAGTCAGATTCTATGTACTTGTTTTTCATTGTGTGCCTTGAGTCAGATTCTATGCACTTGTTTTTCATTGTGTGCCTTGAGTCAGATTCTATGTACTTGTTTTTCATTGTGTGCCTTGAGTCAGATTCTATGTACTTGTTTTTCATTGTGTGCCTTGAGTCAGATTCTATGCACTTGTTTTTCATTGTGTGCCTTGAGTCAGATTCTATGTACTTGTTTTTCATTGTGTGGCCTTGAGTCAGATTCTATGTACTTGTTTTTCATTGTAGCCTTTGAGTCAGATTCTATGCATTTGTTTTTCATTGTGTGCCTTGAGTCAGATTCTATGTACTTGTTTTTCATTGTGTGCTCCTGAGTCAGATTCTATGTGCACTTGTTTTTCATTGTGTGCCTTGAGTCAGATTCTATGTACTTGTTTTTCATTGTGTGCCTTGAGTCAGTTTCTATGTACTTGTTTTTCATTGTGTGCCTTGAGTCAGATTCTATGTACTTGTTTTTCATTGTGTGCCTGAGTCGTATTCTATGCACTTGTTTTTCATTGTGTGCCTTGAGTCAGATTCTATGTACTTGTTTTTCATTGTGTGCCTTGAGTCAGATTCTATGTACTTGTTTTTCATTGTGTGCCTTGAGTCAGATTCTATGCACTTGTTTTTCATTGTGTGCCTTGAGTCAGATTCTATGTACTTGTTTTTCATTGTGTGCCTTGAGTCAGATTCTATGTACTTGTTTTTCATTGTGTGCCTTGAGTCAGATTCTATGTACTTGTTTTTCATTGTGTGCCTTGAGTCAGATTCTATGTACTTGTTTTTCATTGTGTGCCTTGAGTCAGATTCTATGTACTTGTTTTTCATTGTGTGCCTTGAGTCAGATTCTATGTACTTGTTTTTCATTGTGTGCCTTGAGTCAGATTCTATGTACTTGTTTTTCATTGTGTGCCTTGAGTCAGATTCTATGCACTTGTTTTTCATTGTGTGCCTTGAGTCAGATTCTATGTACTTGTTTTTCATTGTGTGCCTTGAGTCAGATTCTATGTACTTGTTTTTCATTGTGTGCCTTGAGTCAGATTCTATGTATTTGTTTTTCATTGTGTGCCTTGAGTCAGATTCTATGTACTTGTTTTTCATTGTGTGCCTTGGAGTCAGATTCTATGAATTTGTTTTTTCATTGTGTGCCTTGAGTCAGATTCTATGTACTTGTTTTTCATTGTGTGCCTGGAGTCAGATTCTATGTGTACTTGTTTTTCATTGTGTGCTTTGAGTCAGATTCTATGCACTTGTTTTTCATTGTGTGCCTTGAGTCAGATTCTATGTACTTGTTTTTCATTGTGTGCCTTGAGTCAGATTCTATGTACTTGTTTTCTTTCATTGTGTGCCTTGAGTCAGATTCTATGCACTTGTTTTTCATTGTGTGCCTTGAGTCAGATTCTATGCACTTGTTTTTCATTGTGTGCCTTGAGTCAGATTCTATGCCTTGTTTTTCATTGTGTGCCTTGAGTCAGATTCTATGCACTTGTTTTTCTCATTGTGTGCCTTGAGTCAGATTCTATGTACTTGTTTTTCATTGTGTGCCTTGAGTCAGATTCTATGTACTTGTTTTTCATTGTGTGCCTTGAGTCAGATTCTATGCACTTGTTTCTTTCATTGTGTGCCTTGAGTCAGATTCTATGTACTTGTTTTTCATTGTGTGCCTTGAGTCAGATTCTATGCACTTGTTTTTCATTGTGTTCCTGAGTCAGATTCTATGTACTTGTTTTTCATTGTGTGCCTTGAGTCAGATTCTATGTACTTGTTGGCTTGTAGTTCTCTGAGTCAGATTCTATGCATTTGTTTTTCGGCTTGTGTGGCTTGAGTCAGATTCTGCATTGTTTTTCATTGTGTGCATTGAGTCAGATTCTATGCACTTGTTTTTCATTGTGTGCCTTGAGTCAGATTCTATGTACTTGTTTTTCATTGTGTGCCTTGAGTCAGATTCTATGTACTTGTTTTTTCATTGTGTGCCTTGAGTCAGATTCTATGCACTTGTTTTTCATTGTGTGCCTTGAGTCAGATTCTATGTACTTGTTTTTCATTGTGTGCCTTGAGTCAGATTCTATGTACTTTTGTTTTTCATTGTGTGCCTTGAGTCAGATTCTATGCACTTGTTTTTCATTGTGTGCCTTGAGTCAGATTCTATGCACTTGTTTTTCATTGTGTGCCTTGAGTCAGATTCTATGCACTTGTTTTTCATTGTGTGCCTTGAGTCAGATTCTATGTACTTGTTTTTCATTGTGTGCCTTGAGTCAGATTCTATGTACTTGTTTTTCATTGTGTGCCTTGAGTCAGATTCTATGTACTTGTTTTTCATTGTGTGCCTTGAGTCAGATTCTATGTACTTGTTTTTCATTGTGTGCCTTGAGTCAGATTCTATGTACTTGTTTTTCATTGTGTGCCTTGAGTCAGATTCTATGTACTTGTTTTTCATTGTGGGCTCTGAGTCAGATTCTATGCACTTGTTTCTTTCTCATTGTGTGCCTTGAGTCAGATTCTATGTACTTGTTTTTCATTGTGTGCCTTGAGTCAGATTCTATGTACTTGTTTTTCATTGTGTGCCTTGAGTCAGATTCTCTATGTACTTGTTTTTCATTGTGTGCCTTGAGTCAGATTCTATGTATTTGTTTTTCATTGTGTGCCTTGAGTCAGATTCTATGCACTTGTTTTTCATTGTGTGCCTTGAGTCAGATTCTATGCACTTGTTTTTCATTGTGTGCCTTGAGCCGTATTCTTATGCACTTGTCTTTTTCATTTTCTGTGTGCCTTGAGTCAGATTCTATGTACTTGTTTTTCATTGTGTGCCTTGAGTCAGATTCTATGCACTTGTTTTTCATTGTGTGCCTTGAGTCAGATTCTGTGTACTTGTTTTTCATTGTGTGCCTTGGAGTCAGATTCTATGCACTTGTTTTTCATTGTGTGCCTTGAGTCAGATTCTGTACTTGTTTTTCATTGTGTGCCTTGAGTCAGATTCTATGTACTTGTTTTTCATTTGTGTGCCTTGAGTCAGATTCTATGCACTTGTTTTTCATTGTGTGCCTTGAGTCAGATTCGATGCACTTGTTTTTCATTGTGTGCCTTGAGTCAGATTCTATGCACTTGTTTTTCATTGTGTGCCTTGAGTCAGATTCTATGTAATTGTTTTTCATTGTGTGCCTTGAGTCAGATTCTATGCACTTGTTTTTCATTGTGTGCCTTGAGTCAGATTCTATGCACTTGTTTTTCATTGTGTGCCTTGAGTCAGATTCTATGTACTTGTTTTTCATTGTGTGCCTTGAGTCAGATTCTATGCAAATTTGTTTTTCATTGTGTGCCTTGAGTCAGATTCTATGCATCGAGCTTTTTCATTGTGTGCCTTGAGTCAGATTCTATGCACTTGTTTTTCATTGTGTGCCTTGAGTCAGATTCTGCACTTGTTTTTCATTGTGTAAGCCTAGAGTCAGATTCTATGTACTTGTTTTTCATTGTGTGCCTTGAGTCAGATTCTATGCAATTTCTGTTTTCATTGTGTGCCTTGAGTCAGATCATGTACTTGTTTTTCATTGTGTGCCTTGGAGTCAGATTCTATGTACTTGTTTTTTCATTGTGTACTGAGTCAGATTCTTATGCACTTGTTTTTCATTGTGTGCCTTGAGTCAGATTCTATGCACTTGTTTTCTATTGTGTGCCTTGAGTCAGATTCTATGCACTTGTTTTTCATTGTGTGCCTTGAGTCAGATTCTATGTACTTGTTTTTCATTGTGTGCCTTGAGTCAGATTCTATGCACTTGTTTTTCATTGTGTGCCTTGAGTCAGATTCTGTGTACTTGTTTTTCATTGTGTGCCTTGAGTCAGATTCTATGTACTTGTTTTTCATTGTGTATGCCTTGAGTCAGATTCTATGCACTTGTTTTTCATTGTGTGCCTTGAGTCAGATTCTGTGCACTTGTTTTTCATTGTGTGCCTTGAGTCAGATTCTATGCACTTGTTTTTCATTGTGTGCCTTGAGTCAGATTCTATGTACTTGTTTTTCATTGTGTGCCTTGAGTCAGATTCTATGCACTTGTTTTTCATTGTGTGCCTTGAGTCAGATTCTATGTACTTGTTTTTCATTGTGTGCCTTGAGTCAGATTCTATGCACTTGTTTTTCATTGTGTGCCTTGAGTCAGATTCTATGTACTTGTTTTTCATTGTGTGCCTTGAGTCAGATTCTATGTACTTGTTTTTCATTGTGTGCTCGGAGTCAGATTCTGTGTACTTGTTTTTCATTGTGTGCCTTGAGTCAGATTCTATGCACTTGTTTTTCATTGTGTGCCTTGAGTCAGATTCTATGCACTTGTTTTTCATTGTGTGCCTTGAGTCAGATTCTATGTACTTGTTTTTCATTGTGTGCCTTGAGTCAGATTCTATGCACTTGTTTTTCATTGTGTGCCTTGGAGTCGATTCTATGCAAATTTGTTTTTCATTGTGTGCCTTGAGTCAGATTCTATGTACTTGTTTTTCATTGTGTGTCTTGAGTCAGATTCTATGCACTTGTTTTTCATTGTGTGTATTTTGAGCTGGATTCTATGCACTTGTTTTTCATTGTGTGCCTTGAGCTGTGATCATGTACTTGTTTTTCATTGTGTGCCTTGAGTCAGATTCTATGCACTTGTTTTTCATTGTGTGCCTTGAGTCAGATTCTATGTACTTGTTTTTCATTGTGTGCCTTGAGTCAGATTCTATGGCTCTCATTTTTCATTGTGTGCCTTTGAGTCAGATTCTATGCACTTGTTTTTCATTGTGTGCCTTGAGTCAGATTCTAGGCTTGTTTTTCATTGTGTGCCTTGGAGTCAGATTCTATGCACTTCTGTTTTTCATTGTGTACCTTTGAGCTGATTCTATGTGTACTTGTTTTTCATTGTGTGCCTTGAGTCAGATTCTATGTACTTGTTTTTCATTGTGTGCCTTGAGTCAGATTCTATGCACTTGTTTTTCATTGTGTGCCTTGAGTCAGATTCTGCACTTGTTTTTCATTGTGTGCCTTGAGTCAGATTCTATGCACTTGTTTTTCATTGTGTGCCTTGAGTCAGATTCTATGTACTTGTTTTTCATTGTGTGCCTTGAGTCAGATTCTATGCACTTGTTTTTCATTGTGTGCCTTGAGTCAGATTCTATGTACTTGTTTTTCATTGTGTGCCTTGAGTCAGATTCTATGTACTTGTTTTCTATTGTGTGCCTTGAGTCAGATTCTATGCACTTGTTTTTCATTGTGTGCCTTGAGTCAGATTCTATGCACTTGTTTTTCATTGTGTGCCTTGAGTCAGATTCTATGTACTTGTTTTTCATTGTGCTCTTGAGTCAGATTCTATGCACTTGTTTTTTCATTGTGTGCCTTGGAGTCAGATTCTATGTACTTGTTTTTCATTGTGTGCCTTGAGTCAGATTCTATGTACTTGTTTTTCATTGTGTGCCTTGAGTCAGATTCTATGTACTTGTTTTTCATTGTGTGCCTTGAGTCAGATTCTATGTACTTGTTTTTCATTGTGTGCCTTGAGTCAGATTCTTATGTACTTGTTTTTCATTGTGTGCCTTGAGTCAGATTCTTATGTACTTGTTTTTCATTGTGTGCCTTGAGTCAGATTCTCATGTACTTGTTTTTCATTGTGTGCCTTGAGTCAGATTCTATGTACTTGTTTTTTCATTGTGTGTGCCTTGAGTCAGATTCTATGTACTTGTTTTTCATTGTGTGCCTTGGAGTCAGATTCTATGTACTTGTTTTTCATTGTGTGTGCCTTGAGTCAGATTCTATGTACTTGTTTTTCATTGTGTGCCTTGAGTCAGATTCTATGTACTTGTTTTTCATTGTGTGCCTTGAGTCAGATTTCTATGTACTTGTTTTTCATTGTGTGCCTTGAGTCAGATTCTATGTACTTGTTTTTCATTGTGTGCCCTGGAGTCAGATTCTATGTACTTGTTTTTCATTGTGTGCCTTGAGTCAGATTCTATGTACTTGTTTTTCATTGTGTGCCTTGAGTCAGATTCTATGTACTTGTTTTTCATTGTGTGCCTTGAGTCAGATTCTGTGTACTTGTTTTTCATTGTGTACTTTGAGTCAGATTCTATGTACTTGTTTTTCATTGTGTGCCTTGAGTCAGATTCTATGTACTTTGTTTTTCATTGTGTGCCTTGAGTCAGATTCTCATACTTGTTTTTCATTGTGTGCCTTGGTGTCAGATTCTATGTACTTGTTTTTCATTGTGTGCCTTGAGTCAGATTCTATGTACTTGTTTTTCATTGTGTGCCTTGAAACAGATTCTATGTACTTGTTTTTCATTGTGTGCCTTGAGTCAGATTCTATGTACTTGTTTTTCATTGTGTGCCTTGAGTCAGATTCATGTACTTGTTTTTCATTGTGTGCCTTGAGTCAGATTCTATGTACTTGTTTTTCATTGTGTGCCTTGGAGTCAGATTCTATGTACTTGTTTTTCATTGTGTGCCTTGAGTCAGATTCTATGTACTTGTTTTTCATTGTGTGCCTTGAGTCAGATTCCTATGTACTTGTTTTTCATTGTGTGCCTTGAGTCAGATTCTATGTACTTGTTTTTCATTGTGTGCCTTGAGTCAGATTCTATGTACTTGTTTTTCATTGTGTGCCTTGAGTCAGATTCTATGCACTTGTTTTTCATTGTGTGCCTTGAGTCAGATTCTATGTACTTGTTTTTCATTGTGTGCCTTGAGTCAGATTCTATGTACTTGTTTTTCATTGTGTGCCTTGAGTCAGATTCTATGTACTTGTTTTTCATTGTGTGCCTTGAGTCAGATTCTATGTACTTGTTTCTTCATTGTGTGCCTTGAGTCAGATTCTATGTACTTGTTTTTCATTGTGTGCCTTGAGTCAGATTCTATGTACTTGTTTTTCATTGTGTGCCTTGAGTCAGATTCTTATGTACTTGTTTTTCATTGTGTGCCTTGAGTCAGATTCTATGTACTTGTTTTTCATTGTGTGCCTTGGAGTCAGATTCTCTATGTACTTGTTTTTCATTGTGCCTTGAGTCAGATTCTATGTACTTGTTTTTCATTGTGTGCCTTGAGTCAGAGATTCTATGTACTTGTTTTTCATTGTGTGCCTTGAGTCACATTCTATGTACTTGTTTTTCATTGTGTGCTGAGTCAGATTCTATGTACTTGTTTTTCATTGTGTGCCTTGAGTCAGATTCTTATGTACTTGTTTTTCATTGTGTGCCTTGAGTCAGATTCTATGTACTTGTTTTTCATTGTGTGCCTTGAGTCAGATTCTATGCACTTGTTACTTTTTCATTGTGTGCCTTGAGTCAGATTCTATGTACTTGTTTTTCATTGTGTGCCTTGAGTCAGATTCTATGTACTTGTTTTTCATTGTGTGCCTTGAGTCAGATTCTATGTACTTGTTTTTCACGTGCCTTGAGCTTGGATTCTGGAGGTAATTTTGTTTCTTCATTGTGTGCCTTGAGTCGATTCATGTACTTGTTTTTCATTGTGTGCCTTGAGTCAGATTCTATGTACTTGTTTTTCATTGTGTGCCTTGAGTCAGATTCTATGTACTTGTTTTTCATTGTGTGCCTTGAGTCAGATTCTATGTACTTGTTTTTCATTGTGTGCCTTGAGTCAGATTCTATGTACTTGTTTTTCATTGTGTGCCTTGAGTCAGATTCTATGTACTTGTTTTTCATTGTGTGCCTTGGAGTCGATTCTATGTACTTGTTTTTCATTGTGTGCCTTGAGTCAGATTCTATGTACTTGTTTTTCATTGTGTGCCTTGAGTCAGATTCTATGTACTTGTTTTTCATTGTGTGCCTTGAGTCAGATTCTAAGGCACTTCTGTTTTTCATTGTGTGCCTTGAGTCAGATTCTATGTACTTGTTTTTCATTGTGTGCCTTGAGTCAGATTCTATGTACTTGTTTTTCATTGTGTGCCTTGAGTCAGATTCTATGTACTTGTTTTTCATTGTGTATTTTGAGTCAGATTCTATGTACTTGTTTTTCATTGTGTGCCTTGAGTCAGATTCTATGTACTTGTTTTTCATTGTGTGCCTTGAGTCAGATTCTATGTACTTGTTTTTCATTGTGTGCCTTGAGTCAGATTCTATGTACTTGTTTTTCATTGTGTGCCTTGAGTCAGATTCTATGTACTTGTTTTTCATTGTGTGCCTTGAGTCAGATTCTATGTACTTGTTTTTCATTGTGTGCCTTGAGTCAGATTCTATGTACTTGTTTTTCATTGTGTGTGCCTTGAGTCAGATTCTATGTAAATTGTTTTTCATTGTGTGCCTTGAGTCAGATTCTATGTACTTGTTTTTCATTGTGTGCCTTGAGTCAGATTCTATGTACTTGTTTTTCATTGTGTGCCTTGAGTCAGATTCTATGTACTTGTTTTTCATTGTGTGCCTTGAGTCAGATTCTGTGTACTTGTTTTTCATTGTGTGCCTTGAGTCAGATTCTATGTACTTGTTTTTCATTGTGTGTTCGAGTCAGATTCTATGCAATTTTGTTTTTCATTGTGTGCCTTGAGTCAGATTCTATGTACTTGTTTTTCATTGTGTGCCTTGAGTCAGATTCTATGTACTTGTTTTTCATTGTGTGGCCTGAGTCAGATTCTATGTGACTTTGTTTTTCATTGTGTGCCTTGAGTCAGATTCTATGTACTTGTTTTTCATTGTGTGCCTTGAGTCAGATTCTATGTACTTGTTTTTCACTGTGTGCCTTGAGTCAGATTCTATGCACTTGTTTTTCATTGTGTGCCTTGAGTCAGATTCTATGTACTTGTTTTTCATTGTGTGCCTTGGAGTCAGATTCCTTATGTACTTGTTTTTCATTGTGTGCCTTGAGTCAGATTCTATGTACTTGTTTTTCATTGTGTGCCTTGAGTCAGATTCTATGCACTTGTTTTTCATTGTGTGCCTTGAGTCAGATTCTTATGCACTTGTTTTTCATTGTGTGTCTTTGAGTCAGATTCTATGCACTGTTTTCTGTCAGGTGTGCCTTGAGTCAGATTCTATGCATTGTTTTTCATTGTGTGCCTTGAGTCAGATTCTATGTACTTGTTTTTCTAACAGCTTTGAGTCAGATTCTATGTACTTGTTTTTCATTGTGTGCCTTGAGTCAGATTCTAATGTACTTGTTTTTCATTGTGTGCCTTGAGTCAGATTCTATGTAATTTCATTTTTTTCTATTGTGTGCCTTGAGTCAGATTCTATGCACTTGTTTTTTTTCATTGTGTGCCTTGAGTCAGATTCTATGCACTTGTTTTTCATTGTGTGTCTTGAGTCAGATTCTATGCACTTGTTTTTCATTGTGTGCCTTGGAGTCAGATTCTATGTACTTGTTTTTCATTGTGTGCCTTGGAGTCAGATTCTATGTACTTGTTTTTCATTGTGTGCTCTGAGTCAGATTCTATGTAATTTGTTTTTCATTGTGTGCCTTGAGTCAGATTCTATGTACTTGTTTTTCATTGTGTGCCTTGAGTCAGATTCTATGTACTTGTTTTTCATTGTGTGCCTTGAGTCAGATTCTATGCACTTGTTTTTCATTGTGTGCCTTGAGTCAGATTCTATGTACTTGTTTTTCATTGTGTGTTCTGAGTCAGATTCTATGCACTTGTTTTTCATTGTGTGCCTTGAGTCAGATTCTATGTACTTGTTTTTCATTGTGTGCTCAGAGTCAGATTCTATGTACTTGTTTTTCATTGTGTGCCTTGAGTCAGATTCTATGCACTTGTTTTTCATTGTGTGCCTTGAGTCAGATTCTATGTACTTGTTATTCATTGTGTGCCTTGAGTCAGATTCTATGCACTTGTTTTTCTCATTGTGTGTCTTGAGTCAGATTCTATGCACTTGTTTTTCATTGTGTGCCTTGAGTCAGATTCTATGTACTTTGTTTTTCATTGTGTGCCTTGAGTCAGATTCTATGCACTTGTTTTTCATTGTGTGCCTTGAGTCAGATTCTATGCACTTGTTTTTCATTGTGTGCCTTGAGTCAGATTCTATGTACTTGTTTTTCATTGTGTGCCTTGGAGTCAGATTCTATGCACTTGCTTTTCATTGTGTGCCTTGAGTCAGATTCTATGCATTTGTTTTTCATTGTGTGCCTTGAGTCAGATTCTATGCACTTGTTTTTCATTGTGTGCCTTGAGTCAGATTCTATGTACATGTTTTTCATTGTGTGCCTCGAGTCAGATTCTATGCACTTGTTTTTCATTGTGTGCCTTGAGCTTGATTCTGGATGTACACTTGTTTTTCATTGTGTGCTCTGAGTCAGATTCTATGCACTTGTTTTTCATTGTGTGCCTTGAGTCAGATTCTGTACTTGTTTTTCATTGTGTGCCATGGAGTCAGATTCTATGCACTTGTTTTTCATTGTGTGCTTGAGTCAGATTCTATGTACTTGTTTTTCATTGTGTGCCTTGAGTCAGATTCTATGCACTTGTTTTTCATTGTGTGCCTTGAGTCAGATTCTATGTACTTGTTTTTCATTGTGTGCCTTGCTCAGATCAGTATGTACTTGTTTTTCATTGTGCTCCTTGAGTCAGATTCTGCACTTGTTTTTCATTGTGTGCCTTGAGTCAGATTCTATGCACTTGTTTTCTTTTTCATTGTGTGCCTTGAGTCAGATTCTATGTACTTGTTTTTCATTGTGTGCCTTGAGTCAGATTTACAATTTGTTTCTTTTTCATTGTGTGCCTTGAGTCAGATTCTATGTACTTGTTTTTCATTGTGTGCCTTGAGTCAGATTCTATGTACTTGTTTTTCATTGTGTGCCTTGAGTCAGATTCTATGTACTTGTTTTTTTCATTGTGTGCCTTGAGTCAGATTCTATGCACTTGTTTTTCATTGTGTGCCTTGAGTCAGATTCTATGCACTTGTTTTTCATTGTGTGCCTTGAGTTGATTCTATGTACTTGTTTTTCATTGTGTGCCTTGAGTCAGATCTATGGCACTTGTTTTTCATTGTGTGCCTTGAGTCAGATTCTATGCACTTGTTTTTCATTGTGTGCCTTTGAGTCAGATTCTATGTACTTGTTCTTCATTGTGTGTGTTTTGGAGTCAGATTCTATGTACTTGTTTTTCATTGTGTGCCTGGAGTCAGATTCTATGTACTTGTTTTTCATATTGTGTGTCTTGAGTCAGATTCTATGTACTTGTTTTTCTATTGTGTGCCTTGAGTCAGATTCTTATGCACTTTGTTTTTCATTGTGTGCCTTGAGTCAGATTCTATGTACTTGTTTTTCATTGTGTGCCTTGAGTCAGATTCTATGTACTTGTTTTTCATTGTGTGCCTTGAGTCAGATTCTATGTACTTGTTTTTCTTGGCTGTGTGCCTTGAGTCAGATTCTATGTACTTGTTTTTCATTGTGTGCCTTGAGTCAGATTCTATGTACTTGTTTTTCTATTGTGTGCCTTGGAGTCAGATTCTATGTACTTGTTTTTCATTGTGTGCCTTGAGTCAGATTCTATGTACTTGTTTTTCATTGTGTGCCTTGAGTCAGATTCTATGTACTTGTTTTTCATTGTGTGCCTTGAGTCAGATTCTATGTACTTGTTTTTCATTGTGAAGTTTTTGAGCTGATTCTCCATGTAATTGTTTTTCATTGTGTGCCTTGAGTCACATTCTATGTACTTGTTTTTCATTAATATTGTGTGCCTTGAGTCACATTCTATGTACTTGTTTTTCATTGTGTGCCTTGAGTCAGATTCTATGTACTTGTTTTTCATTGTGTGCCTTGAGTCAGATTCTATGTACTTGTTTTTCATTGTGTGCTCTGAGTCAGATTCTATGTAATTTGTTTTTCATTGTGTGCCTTTGGAGTCAGATTCTATGCACTTGTTTTTCAATAGTGCCTTGGAGTCAGATTCTTAAGTGTACTTGTTTTTCATTGTGTGCCTTGAGCTTGATTCTATGTACTTGCTTTTCATTGTGTGCCTTGAGTCAGATTCTATGTACTTGTTTTTCATTGTGTGCCTTGAGTCAGATTCTATGTACTTGTTTTCATTGTGTGCCTTGAGTCAGATTCTATGTACTTGTTTTTCATTGTGTGCCTTGAGTCAGATTCTATGTAATTTTGTTTTTCATTGTGTGCCTTGAGTCAGATTCTATGTACTTGTTTTTCATTGTGTGCCTTGAGTCAGATTCTATGTACTTGTTTTTCATTGTGTGCCTTGAGTCAGATTCTATGTACTTGTTTTTCATTGTGTGCCTTGAGTCAGATTCTATGTACTTGTTTTTCATTGTGTGCCTTGAGTCAGATTCTATGTACTTGTTTTTCATTGTGTGCCTTGAGTCAGATTCTATGTGTTTGTTTTTCTATTGTGTGCCTTGAGTCAGATTCTATGTACTTGTTTTTCATTGTGTGCCTTGGAGTCAGATTCTATGCACTTGTTTTTCATTGTGTGCCTTGAGTCAGATTCTATGTACTTGTTTTTCATTGTGTGCCTTGAGTCAGATTCTATGTACTTGTTTTTCATTGTGTGCCTTGAGTCAGATTCTATGTACTTGTTTTTCATTGTGTGCCTTGAGTCAGATTCTATGTACTTGTTTTTCATTGTGTGCCTTGAGTCAGATTCTATGTACTTGTTTTTCTATTGTGTGCCTTGAGTCAGATTCTATGTACTTGTTTTTCATTGTGTGCCTTGAGTCATATTCTATGTACTTGTTTTTCATTGTGTGCCTTGAGTCATATCTTATGTACTTGTTTTTCATTGTGTGCCTTGAGTCAGATTCTATGTACTTGTTTTTCATTGTGTGCCTTGAGTCAGATTCTATGTGACTTGTTTTTCATTGTGTGCCTTGGAGTCAGATTTCTATGCACTTGTTTTTCATTGTGTGCCTTTGAGTCAGATTCTATGTACTTGTTTTTCATTGTGTGCCTTGAGAGTCAGATTCTATGTACTTGTTTTTCAGTTGTGTGCCTTGAGTCAGATCTCTATGTACTTGTTTTTCATTGTGTGCCTTGAGTCAGATTCTATGTACTTGTTTTTCATTGTGTGCCTTGAGTCAGATTCTATGTACTTGTTTTTCATTGTGTGCCTTGAGTCAGATTCTATGCACTTGTTTTTCATTGTGTGCCTTGAGTCAGATTCTATGTACTTGTGTTTTTCATTGTGTGCCTTGAGTCAGATTCTATGTACTTGTTTTTCATTGTGTGCCTTGAGTCAGATTCTATGTACTTGTTTTTCATTGTGTGCCTTGAGTCAGATTCTATGTACTTGTTTTTCATTGTGTGCCTTGAGTCAGATTCTATGTACTTGTTTTTTCATTGTGTGCCTTGAGTCAGATTCTATGTACTTGTTTTTCTATTGTGTGCCTTGAGTCAGATTCTATGCACTTGTTTTTCATTGTGTGCCTTGAGTCAGATTCTGGTGTACTTGTTTTTCATTGTGTGCCTTGAGTCAGATTCTATGTACTTTGTTTTTCATTGTGTGCCTTGAGTCAGATTCTATGTACTTGTTTTTCATTGTGTGCCTTGAGTCAGATTCTATGCACTTGTTTTTCATTGTGTGCCTTGAGTCAGATTCTATGCACTTGTTTTTTCATTGTGTGCCTTGAGTCAGATTCTATGCACTTGTTTTTCATTGTGTGTTCTGAGTCAGATTCTATGCACTTGTTTTTCATTGTGTGCCTTGAGTCAGATTCTATGTACTTGTTTTTCATTGTGTGCCTTGAGTCAGATCTCTATGTACTTGTTTTTCATTGTGTGCCTTGAGTCAGATTCTATGTACTTGTTTTTCATTGTGTGCTCTTTTGAGTCAGATTATATATGTACTTGTTTTTCATTTTGTGCCTTGAGTCAGATTCTATGTACTTGTTTTTCATTGTGTGCCTCTGAGTCAGATTCTTATGCACTTGTTTTTCATTGTGTGCCTTGAGTCAGATTCTATGCACTTGTTTTTCATTGTGTGCTCTGAGTCAGATTCTATGCACTTGCTTTTCATTGTGTGTGCCTTGAGTCAGATTCTATGTACTTGTTTTTCATTGTGTGCCTTGAGTCAGATTCTATGCACTTGTTTTTCATTGTGTGCCTTGAGTCAGATTCTATGCACTTGTTTTTCATTGTGTGCCTTGAGTCAGATTCTATGTACTTGTTTTTCATTGTGTGCCTTGAGTCAGATTCTATGCACTTGTTTTTCATTGTGTGCCTTGAGTCAGATTTCATGGGGATTGTTTTTCATTGTGTGCCTTGAGTCAGATTCTATGCACTTGTTTTTCATTGTGTGCCTTGAGTCAGATTCTATGTACTTGTTTTTCATTGTGTGCCTTGAGTCAGATTCTAGCACTGTTTTTCATTGTGTGCCTTGAGTCAGATTCTATGCACTTGTTTTTCATTGTGTGCCTTGAGTCAGATTCTATGCACTTGTTTTTCATTGTGTGCCTTGAGTCAGATTCTATGTACTTATTTTTCATTGTGTGCCTTGAGTCAGATTCTATGCACTTATTTTTCATTGTGTGCCTTGAGTCAGATTTCCTATGCACTTGTTTTTCTATTGTGTGCCTTGAGTCAGATTCTATGCACTTGCTTTTCATTGTGTGCCTTGAGTCAGATTCTGCACTTGTTTTTCATTGTGTGCCTTGAGTCAGATTCTATGTACTTGTTTTTCATTGTGTGCCTTGAGTCAGATTCTCTATGCACTTGTTTCTTTCATTGTGTGCCTTGGAGTCAGATTCTATGTGTACTGCTTTTTCATTGTGTGCCTTGAGTCAGATTCTATGCACTTGTTTTTCATTGTGTGCCTTGAGTCAGATTCTATGTACATGTTTTTCATTGTGTGCCTTGGAGTCAGATTCTATGCACTTGTTTTCTTTCATTGTGTGCCTTGAGTCAGATTCTATGCACTTGTTTTTCATTGTGTGCCTGAGTCAGATTCTTTGCACTTGTTTTTCATTGTGTGCCTTGAGTCAGATTCTATGTACTTGTTTTTCATTGTGTGCCTTGAGTCAGATTCTATGCACTTGTTTTTCATTGTGTGCCTTTGAGTCAGATTCTATGTACTTTTGTTTTTCGGTTGTGTGCCTTGAGTCAGATCTTGCGAATTTGTTTTTCATTGTGTGCTCTGAGTCAGATTCTATGTACTTGTTTTTCATTGTGTGCCTTGAGTCAGATTCTATGCACTTGTTTTTCATTGTGTGCCTTGAGTCAGATTCTATGTACTTGTTTTTTTATTGTGTGCCTTGAGTCAGATTCTATGCACTTGTTTTTCATTGTGTGCCTTGAGTCAGATTCTATGTACTTGTTTTTCATTAGCCTTGAGTCAGATTCTATGCACTTGTTTTTCATTGTGTGCCTTGAGTCAGATTCTATGCACTTGTTTTTCATTGTGTGCCTTGAGTCAGATTCTATGTGTTTCTCTGTTTTTCATTGTGTGCCTTGAGCCAGATTCTATGCACTTGTTATTCATTGTGTGCCTTGAGTCAGATTCTATGCACTTGTTTTTCATTGTGTGCCTTGAGTCAGATTCTATGCACTTGTTTTTCATTGTGTGTGCCTTGGAGTCAGATTCTTATGCACTTGTTTTTCATTGTGTGCCTTGAGTCAGATTCTATGACTGTTTTTCATTGTGTGCCTTGGAGTCAGATTCTATGCACTTGTTTTCTCATTGTGTGCCTTGAGTCAGATTCTATGTACTTGTTTTTCATTGTGTGCCTTGAGTCAGATTCTATGCACTTGTTTTTCATTGTGTGCCTTGAGTCAGATTCGCGCACTTGTTTTTCATTGTGTGCCTGAGTCAGATTCTATGTACTTGTTTTTCATTGTGTGCCTTGAGTCAGATTCTATGTACTTGTTTTTCATTGTGTGCCTTGAGTCAGATTCTATGCACTTGTTTCTTTCATTGTGTGCCTTGAGTCAGATTCTATGCACTTGTTTTTCATTGTGTGCCTTGAGTCAGATTCTATGCACTTGTTTTTCATTGTGTGCCTGGAGTTTTAGATTCTATGCACTTGTTTTTCATTGTGTGCCTTGAGTCAGATTCTATGTACTTGTTTTTCATTGTGTGCCTTGAGTCAGATTCTATGTACTTGTTTTTCATTGTGTGCCTTGAGTCAGATTCTATGCACTTGTTTTTCATTGTGTGCCTTGAGTCAGATTCTATGCACTTGTTTTTTCTTTGGCTTGTAGCCTTGAGTCAGATTCTGCAATTTGTTTTTCTGGCTGTGTGCCTTGAGTCAGACTTGGTGCACTTGTTTTTCATTGTGTGCCTTGAGTCAGATTCTATGTACTTGTTTTTCATTGTGTGCCTTGAGTCAGATTCTATGCACTTGTTTTTCATTGTGTGCCTTGAGTCAGATTCTATGCACTTGTTTTTCATTGTGTGCCTTGAGTCAGATTCTATGCACTTGTTTTTCATTGTGTGCCTTGAGTCAGATTCTATGTACTTGTTTTTCATTGTGGGCTTTGAGTCAGATTCTATGCACTTGCTTTTCATTGTGTGCCTTGAGTCAGATTCTGCTACTTGTTTTTTCATTGTGTGCCTTGAGTCAGATTCTATGCACTTGTTTTTCATTGTGTGTCTTGAGTCAGATTCTATGTACTTGTTTTTCATTGTGTGCCTTGAGTCAGATTCTATACACTTGTTTTTCATTGTGTGCCTTGAGTCAGATTCTATGTACTTGTTTTTCATTGTGTGCCTTGAGTCAGATTCTATGTACTTGTTTTTCATTGTGTGCCTTGAGTCAGATTCTATGTGACTTGTTTTTCATTGTGTGCCTTGAGTCAGATTCTATGCACTTGTTTTTCATTGTGTGCCTTGAGTCAGATCATGTACTTGTTTTTCATTGTGTGCCTTGAGTCAGATTCTATGCACTTGTTTTTCATTGTGTGCCTTGAGTCAGATTCTATGTACTTGTTTTGGCTGTGCTCTGAGTCAGATTCTATGCACTTGTTTTTCATTGTGTGCCTTGAGTCAGATTCTTATGCACTTGTTTTTCATTGTGTGGCCTTGAGTCAGATTCTGTGTACTTGTTTTTCATTGTGTGCCTTGAGTCAGACTTAAAATTTGTTTTTCATTGTGTGCCTTGAGTCAGATCAAGTGTACTTGTTTTTCATTGTGTGCCTTGAGTCAGATTCTATGTACTTGTTTTTCATTGTGTGCCTGAGTCAGATTCTATGCACTTGTTTTTCATTGTGTGCCTTGAGTCAGATTCTATGTACTTGTTTTTCATTGTGTGCCTTGAGTCAGATTCTATGCACTTGTTTTTCATTGTGTGCCTTGAGTCAGATTCTATGTACTTGTTTTTCATTGTGTGCCTTGAGTCAGATTCTATGCACTTGTTTTTCATTGGGTGCCTTGAGTCAGATTCTATGTACTTGTTTTTCATTGTGTGCCTTGAGTCAGATTCTATGCACTTGTTTTTCATTGTGTGCGTCTTGAGTCAGATCTATGTACTTGTTTTTCATTGTGCCCTGAGTCTGATTTTATGCACTTGTTTTTCACGTGCCTTGAGCCGATTCTCATACCATGCCATTGTGTGCTCTGAGTCAGATTCTGCGTACTTGTTTTTCATTGTGTGCCTTGAGTCAGATTCTTGAAGGGTACTTGTTTTTCATTAGGTTTCCTGGAGTCAGATTCTATGCACTTGTTTTTCATTGTGTGCCTGGAGTCAGATCATGTACTTGCTTTTCATTGTGTGCCTTGAGTCAGATTCTATGTACTTGTTTTTCATTGTGTGCCTTGAGTCAGATTCTATGCACTTGTTTTTCATTGTGTGCCTTGAGTCAGATTCTCAGCACTTGTTTTTCATTGTGTGCCTTGAGTCAGATTCTATGAATTTGTTTTTCATTGTGTGCCTTGGAGTCAGATTCTATGTACTTTTTTTTCATTGTGTGCCTTGAGTCAGATTCTATGTACTTTTGTTTTCTATTGTGTATCTTGAGTCAGATTCTATGTACTTGTTTTTCATTGTGTGCCTTGAGTCAGATTCTATGTACTTGTTTTTCTCATTGTGTGCCTTGAGTCAGATTCTATGCACTTGTTTTTCATTGTATAAATTTCTGAGGATTCTATGTACTTGTTTTTCATTGTGTGCCTTGAGTCAGATTCTATGTACTTGTTTTTCATTGTGTGCCTTGAGTCACTCCTATGCACTTGTTTTTCATTGTGTGCCTTGAGCTTGATTCTATGTACTTGTTTTTCATTGTGTGCCTTGAGTCAGATTCTATGCACTTGTTTTTCATTGTGTGCCTTGAGTCAGACTATGTACTTGTTTTTCATTGTGTGCCTTGAGTCAGATTCTATGTACTTGTTTTTCATTGTGTGCCTTGAGTCAGATTCTATGTACTTGTTTTTCATTGTGTGCCTTGAGTCAGATTCTATGTACTTGTTTTTCATTGTGTGCCTTGAGTCAGATTCCTATGTACTTGTTTTACATTGTGCCCTGAGTCAGATTCTATGTACTTATTTTCATTGGTAAGCCTTGAGTCAGATTCTCCCATGTAACTTGTTTTCTAACAAAGCCTGAATCAGATTCTGTAGCTGTTTTCTATTGCAGCCTTGAGTTGATCCTGTAATTTAGCTTGCTGATTAAAGCCTTGAGTCAGATTCTATGCACTTGTTTTTCATTGTGTGCCTGAGTCAGATTCTATAATTTGTTTTTCATTGTGTGCCTTGAGTCAGATTCTATGCACTTCTTGTTTTTCATTGTGTGCCTTGAGTCAGATTCTATACTTTCTGTTTTTTTTTTCATTGTGTGCCTTGTCAGATTCAAGGCACTTGTTTTTCATTGTGTGCCTTGAGTCAGATTCTATGCACTTGTTTTTCATTGTGTGCCTTGAGTCAGATTCTATGTACTTGTTTTTCATTGTGTGCCTTGAGCCAGATTCTATGCACTTGTTTTTCATTGTGTGCTCCTTTGAGTCAGATTCTATGCACTTGTTTTTCATTGTGTGCCTTGAGTCAGATTCTATGTACTTGTTTTTCATTGTGTGCCTTGAGTCAGATTCTGTGTACTTGTTTTTCATTGTGTGCCTTGAGTCAGATTCTATGTACTTGCTTTTCATTGTGTGCTTCTGAGTGATTCTATGCACTTGTTTTTCATTGTGTGCCTTGAGTCAGATTCTATGTACTTGTTTTTCATTGTGTGCCTTGAGTCAGATTCTATGTACTTGTTTTTCATTGTGTGCCTTTGAGTCAGATTCTATGTACTTGTTTTTCATTGTGTGCCTTGAGTCAGATTCTATGTACTTGTTTTTCATTGTGTGCCTTGAGTCAAGATTCTATGCACTTGTTTTTTGTTGTGTGCCTTGAGTCAGATTCTATGTACTTGTTTTTCATTGTGTGCCTTGAGTCAGATTCTATGTACTTGTTTTCTTTTTCATTGTGTGCCTTGAGTCAGATTCTATGTACTTGTTTTTCATTGTGTGCCTTGAGTCAGATTCTATGTACTTGTTTTTCATTGTGTGCCTTGAGTCAGATTCTATGCACTTGTTTTTCATTGTGTGCCTTGAGTCAGATTCTATGCACTTGTTTTTCATTGTGTGCCTTGAGTCAGATTCTATGTGTACTTGTTTTTCATTGTGTGCCTTGAGTCAGATTCTATGTACTTGTTTTTCATTGTGTGCCTTGGAGTCAGATTCTATGCACTTGTTTTTCATTGTGTGCCTTGAGTCAGATTCTATGTACTTGTTTTTCATTGTGTGCCTTGAGTCAGATTCTATGTACTTGTTTTGCATTGTGTGCCTTGAGTCAGATTCTATGTACTTGTTTTGCATTGTGTGCCTTGAGTCAGATTCTATGTACTTGTTTTTTCATTGTGTGCCTTGAGTCAGATTCTATGTACTTGTTTTTCATTGTGTGCCTTGAGTCAGATTCTATGCACTTGTTTTTCATTGTGTGCCTTGAGTCAGATTCTATGTACTTGTTTTTCATTGTGTGCCTTGAGTCAGATTCTATGTACTTGTTTTTCATTGTGTGCCTTGAGTCAGATTCTGCGTGCACTTGTTTTTCATTGTGTGCCTTGAGTCAGATTCTATGTACTTGTTTTTCATTGTGTGCCTTGAGTCAGATTCTATGCACTTGTTTTTCATTGTGTGCCTTGAGTCAGATTCTGTTTATGTACTTGTTTTTCATTGTGTGCCTTGAGTCAGATTCTATGTACTTGTTTTTCATTGTGTGCCTTGAGTCAGATTCTATGCACTTGTTTTTCATTGTGTGCCTTGAGTCAGATTCTATGTACTTGTTTTTCATTGTGTGCCTTGAGTCAGATTCTATGTACTTGTTTTTCATTGTGTGCCTTGAGTCAGATTCTATGCACTTGTTTTTCATTGTGTGCCTTGAGTCAGATTCTATGTACTTGCTTTTCATTGTGTGCCTTGAGTCAGATTCTATGCACTTGTTTTCTATTGTGTGCCTTGAGTCAGATTCTATGTACTTGTTTTTCATTGTGCCTTGAGTCAGATTCTATGCACTTGTTTTTCATTGTGTGCCTTGAGTCAGATTCTATGTACTTGTTTTTCATTGTGTGCCTTGAGTCAGATTCTATGCACTTGTTTTTCATTGTGTGCCTTGAGTCAGATTCTTATGTACTTGTTTTTCATTGTGTGCCTTGAGTCAGATTCTATGCACTTGTTTTTCATTGTGTGCTTTCCTGAGTCAGATTCTATGTACTTGTTTTTCATTGTGTGCCTTGAGTCAGATTCTATGCACTTGTTTTTCTATTTGTGTGCCTTGAGTCAGATTCTATGCACTTGTTTTTCATTGTGTGCCTTGAGTCAGATTCTATGTACTTGTTTTTCATTGTGTGCCTTGAGTCAGATTCTATGTACTTGTTTTTCATTGTGTGCCTTGAGTCAGATTCTATGCACTTGTTTTTCATTGTGTGCCTTGAGTCAGATTCTATGCACTTGTTTTCTATTGTGTGCCTTGGAGTCAGATTCTATGCAATTGTTTTTCATTGTGTACCTTGAGTCAGATTCTATGTACTTTTTTTTCATTGTGTGCCTTGAGTCAGATTCTATGTACTTGTTTTTCATTGTGTGCCTTGAGTCAGATTCTATGTACTTGTTTTTCATTGTGTGCTTCCTGAGTCAGATTCTATGTACTTGTTTTTCATTGTGTGCCTTGAGTCAGATTCTATGCACTTGTTTTTCATTGTGTGCCTTGAGTCAGATTCTATGTACTTGGGTTTTTCATTGTGTGCCTTGAGTCAGATTCTATGTACTTGTTTTTTCATTGTGTGCCTTGAGTCAGATTCTATGCACTTGTTTTTCATTGTGTGCCTTGAGTCAGATTCTATGTACTTGTTTTTCATTGTGTGCCTTGAGTCAGATTCTATGCACTTGTTTTTCATTGTGTGCCTTGAGTCAGATTCTATGTACTTGTTTTTCATTGTGTGCCTTGAGTCAGATTCTATGTACTTGTTTTTCATTGTGTGCCTTGAGTCAGATTCTATGTACTTGTTTTTCATTGTGTGCCTTGAGTCAGATTCTATGTACTTGTTTTTCATTGTGTGCCTTGAGTCAGATTCTATGTACTTGTTTTTCATTGTGTGCCTTGAGTCAGATTCTATGTACTTGTTTTTCATTGTGTGCCTGAGTCAGATTCTATGTACTTGTTTTTCATTGTGTGCCTTGAGTCAGATTCTATGTACTTGTTTTTCATTGTGTGCCTTGAGTCAGATTCTATGTACTTGTTTTTCATTGTGTGCCTTGAGTCAGATTCTATGCACTTGTTTTTCATTGTGTGCCTTGAGTCAGATTCTATGCACTTGTTTTTCATTGTGTGCTCAGAGTCAGATTCTATGCACTTGTTTTTCATTGTGTGCCTTGAGTCAGATTCTATGTACTTGTTTTTCATTGTGTGCCTTGAGTCAGATTCTCTATGCACTTGTTTTTCATTGTGTGCCTTTATCAGATTCTATGCACTTGTTTTTCATTGTGTGCCTTGAGTCAGATTCTAAGTGTACTTGTTTTCTATTGTGTGCCTTGAGCCGATCTCCTATGCACTTGTTTTTCATTGTGTGCCTTGAGTCAGATTCTATGCACTTGTTTTTCATTGTGTGCCTTGAGTCAGATTCTATGTATTTGTTTTTCATTGTGTGCCTTGAGTCAGATTCTATGTACTTGTTTTTTCATTGTGTGCCTTGAGTCAGATTCTATGTACTTGTTTTTCATTGTGTGTGCCTTGAGTCAGATTCTATGCACTTGTTTTTCATTGTGTGCCTTGAGTCAGATTCTATGTACTTGTTTTTCATTGTGTGCCTTGAGTCAGATCTGTGTGGCTTGTTTTTCATTGTGTGTGCCTTGAGTCAGATTCTATGTACTTGTTTTTCAGCTGTGTGCCTTGAGTCAGATTCTATGTACTTGTTTTTCATTGTGTGCCTTGAGTCAGATTCTTATGTACTTGTTTTTCATTGTAAGTCTTGAGTCAGATTCTATGTACTTGTTTTTCATTGTGTGCCTTGAGTCAGATTCTATGTACTTGTTTTTCATTGTGTGCCTTGAGTCAGATTCTATGTACTTGTTTTTCATTGTGTGCCTTGAGTCAGATTCTATGTACTTGTTTTTCATTGTGTGCCTCTGAGTCAGATTCTATGCACTTGTTTTTCATTGTGTGCCTTGAGTCAGATTCTATGCACTTGTTTTTCATTGTGTGCCTTGAGTCAGATTCTGTGTACTTGTTTTTCATTGTGTGCCTTGAGTCAGATTTCATGTACTTGTTTTTCATTGTGTGCCTTGGTCAGATTCTATGCACTTGTTTTTCATTGTGTGCCTTGAGTCAGATTCTATGTACTTGTTTTTCATTGTGTGCCTTGAGTCAGATTCTATGTACTTGTTTTGCATTGTGTGCCTTGAGTCAGATTCTATGTACTTGTTTTGCATTGTGTGCCTTGAGTCAGATTCTATGTACTTGTTTTGTATTGTGTAAGTTCTGAGTCAGATTCTATGTAATTGTTTTTGCATTGTGTGCCTTGAGTCAGATTCTATGTACTTGTTTTTCATTGTGTGCCTTGAGTCAGATTCTATGTACTTGTTTTTCATTGTGTACTTTGAGTCAGATTCTGTGTACTTGTTTTTCATTGTGTGCTTCTGAGTCAGATTCTATGTACTTGTTTTTCATTGTGTGCCTTGAGTCAGATTCTATGTACTTGTTTTTCATTGTGTGCCTTGAGTCAGATTCTAAGTGCACTTGTTTTTCTGTGTGCCTTGGAGTCAGATTCTATGCACTTGTTTTTCATTGTGTGCCTTGAGTCAGATTCTATGTACTTGTTTTTCATTGTGTGCCTTGAGTCAGATTCTATGCACTTGTTTTTCATTGTGTGCCTTGAGTCAGATTCTAGGTACTTGTTTTTCATTGTGTGCCTTTGAGTCAGATTCTATGTACTTGTTTTTCATTGTATGGCCTGGAGTCAGATTCTATGTACTTGTTTTTCATTGTGTGCCTTGAGTCAGATTCTATGTACTTGTTTTTCATTGTGTGCCTTGAGTCAGATTCTATGTACTTGTTTTTCATTGTGTGCCTTGAGTCAGATTCTTATGTACTTGTTTTTCATTGTGTGCCTGAGTCAGATTCTATGTACTTGTTTTTCATTGTGTGCCTTGAGTCAGATTCTATGCACTTGTTTTTCATTGTGTGCCTTGAGTCAGATTCTATGTACTTGTTTTTCATTGTGTGCCTTGAGTCAGATTCTATGTACTTGTTTTTCATTGTGTGCCTTGAGTCAGATTCTATGTACTTGTTTTTCATTGTGTGCCTTGAGTCAGATTCTATGTACTTGTTTTTCATTGTAGCTCTTGAGTCAGATTCTATGCACTTTGTTTTTTCATTGTGTGCCTTGAGTCAGATTCTATGCACTTGTTTTCTTTCATTGTGTGCCTTGGAGTCAGATTCTATGCACTTGTTTTTCATTGTGTGCCTTGAGTCAGATTCTATGTACTTGTTTTTCATTGTGTGCCTTGAGTCAGATTCTATGCACTTGTTTTTTCATTGTGTGCCTTGAGTCAGATTCTATGTACTTGTTTTTCATTGTGTGCCTTGAGTCAGATTCTATGTACTTGTTTTTCATTGTGTGCCTTGAGTCAGATTCTATGTACTTGTTTTTCATTGTGTGCCTTGAGTCAGATTCTATGTACTTGTTTTTCATTGTGTGCCTTGAGTCAGATTCTATGTGTTTGTTTTCTATTGTGTGCCTTGAGTCAGATTCTATGTACTTGTTTTTCATTGTGTGCCTTGAGTCAGATTCTATGTACTTGTTTTTCAGCTGTGTGCCTTGAGTCAGATTCTATGCACTTGTTTTTCATTGTGTGCCTTGGAGCTGATTCTATGCACTTGTTTTTCATTGTGTGCCTTGAGTCAGATTCTGCACTTGTTTTTCATTGTGTGCCTTGGAGTCAGATTCTATGTACTTGTTTTTCATTGTGTGCCTTGAGTCAGATTCTATGCACTTTTTTTTCATTGTGTGCCTTGAGTCAGATTCTATGTACTTGTTTTTCATTGTGTGCCTTGAGTCAGATTCTATGTACTTGTTTTCATTGTGTGCCTTGAGTCAGATTCTATGTACTTGTTTTTCATTGTGTGCCTTGAGTCAGATTCTATGCACTTGTTTTTCATTGTGTGCCTTGAGCTTCAGATTCTATGCACTTGTTTTTCATTGTGTGCCTTGGAGTCAGATTCTATGCACTTCTGTTTTTCATTGTGTGCCTTGGAGTCAGATCATGTACTTTTGTTTCTTTCATTGTGTGCTCTTGGTCAGATTCTATGCACTTGTTTTTCATTGTGTGCCTTGGAGTCAGATTCTGTACTTGTTTTTCATTGTGTGCCTTGAGTCAGATTCTATGTACTTGTTTTCTCATTGTGTGCCTTGAGTCAGATTCTATGTACTTGTTTTTCATTGTGTGCCTTGAGTCAGATTCTATGCACTTGTTTTTCATTGTGTGCCTTGAGTCAGATTCTATGCACTTGTTTTTCATTGTGTGCCTTGAGTCAGATTCATGCACTTGTTTTTCATTGTGTGCCTTGAGTCAGATTCTATGTACTTGTTTTTCATTGTGTGCCTTGAGTCAGATTCTATGTACTTGTTTTTCATTGTGTGCCTTGAGTCAGATTCTATGTACTTGTTTTTCATTGTGTGCCTTGAGTCAGATTCTATGTACTTGTTTTTCATTGTGTGCCTTGAGTCAGATTCTATGCACTTGTTTTTCATTGTGTGCCTTGAGTCAGATTCTATGTACTTGTTTTTCATTGTGTGCCTTGAGTCAGATTCTATGTACTTGTTTTCATTGTGTGCCTTGAGTCAGATTCTATGTACTTGTTTTTCATTAAAAGCCTTGAGTCAGATTCTATGTACTTGTTTCTCATTGTGTGCCTTGAGTCAGATTCTATGCACTTGTTTTTCATTGTGTGCCTTGAGTCAGATTCTATGCACTTGTTTTTCATTGTGTGCCTTGAGTCAGATTCTATGTACTTGTTTTTCATTGTGTGCCTTGAGTCAGATTCTATGCACTTGTTTTTCATTGTGTGCCTTGAGTCAGATTCTGTGTACTTGTTTTTCATTGTGTGCCTTGAGTCAGATTCTATGCACTTGTTTTTCATTGTGTGCCTTGAGTCAGATTCTATGTACTTCTTGTTTTTCATTGTGTGCCTTGAGTCAGATTCTATGCAATTTGTTTTTCATTGTGTGCCTTGGAGTCAGATTCTATGCACTTGTTTTTCATTGTGTGCCTTGAGTCAGATTCTATACTTGTTTTTCATTGTGTGCCTTGAGTCAGATTCTATGACTTGTTTTTCTGCATTGTGTGCCTTGAGTCAGATTCTATGTACTTGTTTTTATTGTGTGCCTGAGTCAAATTCTATGTACTTGTTTTTCATTGTGTGCCCAGAGTCAGATTCTATGTACTTGTTTTTCATTGTGTGCCTTGAGTCAGATTCTATGCACTTGTTTTTCATTGTGTGCCTTGAGTCAGATTCTATGCACTTGTTTTCATTGTGTGCTCTTGAGTCAGATTCTATGTACTTGTTTTTCATTGTGTGCCTTGAGTCAGATTCTATGCACTTGTTTTTCATTGTGTGCCTTGAGTCAGATTCTATGTACTTGTTTTTCATTGTGTGCCTTGAGTCAGATTCTGCACTTGTTTTTCATTGGTGTGCCTTGAGTCAGATTCTATGTACTTGTTTTTCATTGTGTGCCTTGAGTCAGATTCTATGTACTTGTTTTTCATTGTGTGCCTTGAGTCAGATTCTACAAATTTGTTTTTCATTGTGTGCCTTGAGTCAGATTCTATGTACTTGTTTTTCATTGTGTGCCTTGATTCAGATTCTATGCACTTGTTTTTCATTGTGTGCCTTGAGTCAGATTCTATGTACTTGTTTTTCATTGTGTGCCTTGAGTCAGATTCTATGTACTTGTTTTTCATTGTGTGCCTTGGAGTCAGATTCTATGTACTTGTTTTTCATTAAAGTTTTGAGTCAGATTCTATGCACTTGTTTTTCATTGTGTGCCTTGAGTCAGATTCTATGTACTTGTTTTTCATTGTGTGCCTTGAGTCAGATTCTATGCACTTGTTTTTCATTGTGTGCCTTGAGTCAGATTCTATGTACTTGTTTTTCATTGTGTGCCTTGAGTCAGATTCTATGCACTTGTTTTTCATTGTGTGCCTTGAGTCAGATTCTATGTACTTGTTTTTCATTGTGTGTGCCTTGAGTCAGATTCTATGTACTTGTTTTTCATTGTGTGCCTTGAGTCAGATTCTATGCACTTGTTTTTCATTGTGTGCCTTGAGTCAGATCTTCATGTACTTGTTTTTCATTGTGTGCCTTGAGTCAGATTCTATGTACTTGTTTTTCATTGTGTGCCTTGAGTCAGATTCTCATGTACTTGTTTTTCATTGTGTGCCTTGAGTCAGATTCTATGTACTTGTTTTTCATTGTGTGCCTTGAGTCAGATTCTATGTACTTGTTTTTCATTGTGTGCCTTGAGTCAGATTCTATGTACTTGTTTTTCATTGTGTGCCTTGAGTCAGATTCTATACTTGTTTTTCATTGTGTGCCTTGAGTCAGATTCTATGTACTTGTTTTTCATTGTGTGCCTTGAGTCAGATTCTATGTACTTGTTTTTCATTGTGTGCCTTGAGTCAGATTCTATGTAATTTTGTTTTTCATTGTGTGCCTTGAGTCAGATTCTATGTACTTGTTTTTCATTGTGTGCCTTGAGTCAGATTCTATGTACTTGTTTTTCATTGTGTGCCTTGAGTCAGATTCTATGTACTTGTTTTTCATTGTGTGCCTTGAGTCAGATTCTATACTTGTTTTTCATTGTGTGCCTTGAGTCAGATTCTATGCACTTGTTTTTCATTGTGTGCCTTGAGTCAGATTCTATGTACTTGTTTTTCATTGCAGCCTGAGTCAGATTCTGTATGTACTTGTTTTTCATTGTGTGCCTTGAGTCAGATTCTATGTACTTGTTTTTCATTGTGTGCCTTGAGTCAGATTCTATGCACTTGTTTTTCATTGTGTGCCTTGAGTCAGATTCTATGTACTTGTTTTTCATTGTGTGCCTTGGAGTCAGATTCTATGCACTTGTTTTTCATTGTGTGCCTTGAGTCAGATTCTATAAGCCAGAGCTTTTTCAGTCAGGGCTCTGAGTCAAGATTCTATGCACTTGTTTTTCATTGTGTGCCTTGAGTCAGATTCTATGCACTTGTTTTTCATTGTGTGCCTTGAGTCAGATTCTATGTACTTGTTTTTCATTGTGTGCTCGAGTCAGATTCCTATGCACTTGTTTTCATTGTGTGCCTTGAGTCAGATTCTATGTACTTGTTTTTCATTGTGTGCCTTGAGTCAGATTCTATGCACTTGTTTTTCATTGTGTGCCTTGAGTCAGATTCTATGTACTTGTTTTTCATTGTGTGCCTTGAGTCAGATTCTATGCACTTGTTTTTTCATTGTGTGCCTTGAGTCAGATTCTATGTACTTGTTTCTTTTCATTGTGTGCCTTGACTCAGATTCTATGCACTTGTTTTTCATTGTGTGCCTTGAGTCAGATTCTATGCACTTGTTTTTCATTGTGTGCTCTTGAGTTTGATTCTATGCACTTGTTTTTCATTGTGTGCCTTGAGTCAGATTCTATGCACTTGTTTTTCATTGTGTGCCTTGAGTCAGATTTTATGTACTTGTTTTTCATTGTGTATTCTGAGCCTATTCTGGGCACTTGTTTTTCATTGTGTGCCTTGAGTCGATTCTATGCACTTGTTTTTCATTGTGTGCCTTGGAGTCGATTCTATGTACTTGTTTTTCATTGTATGCCTTGAGTCAGATTCTATGACCTGGTTTTTCATTGTGTGCCTTGAGTCAGATTCTATGCACTTGTTTTTTCACAAAAGCCTTGAGTCAGATTCTATGTACTTGTTTTTCATTGTGTGCCTTGAGTCAGATTCTATGCACTTGTTTTTCATTGTGTGCCTTTGTTTTATTCATGCACTTGTTTTTCATTGTGTGCCTTGAGTCAGATTCTATGTACTTGTTTTTCATTGTGTGCCTTGAGTCAGATTCTATGCACTTGTTTTTCATTGTGTGCCTTGGAGTCAGATTCTATGCACTTGTTTTTCATTGTGTGCCTTGAGTCAGATTCTATGTACTTGTTTTTCATTGTGGGCCTTGAGTCAGATTCTATGCACTTGTTTTTCTATTGTGTGCCTGAGTCAGATTCTATGCACTTGTTTTTCATTGTGTGCCTTGAGTCAGATTCTATGCACTTGTTTTTCATTGTGTGCCTTGAGTCAGATTCTATGCACTTGTTTTTCATTGTGTGGGTTTTGAGTCAGATTCTTATGTACTTGTTTTTCATTGTGTGCCTTGAGTCAGATTCTATGCACTTGTTTTTCATTGTGTGCCTTGAGTCAGACTTATGCACTTGTTTTTCATTGTGTGCCTTTGGAGTCAGATTCTATGTACTTGTTTTTTCATTGTGTGCCTTGAGTCAGATTCTATGCACTTGTTTTTCATTGTGTGCCTTGAGTCAGATTCTATGCACTTGTTTTCATTGTGTGCCTTGAGTCAGATTCTATGTACTTGTTTTTCTACGTGCCTTGAGTCAGATTCTATGCACTTGTTTTTCATTGTGTGCCTTGAGTCAGATTCTATGTACTTGTTTTTCATTGTGTGCCTTGAGTCAGATTCGGTGTAATTTAGTTTTTCATTGTGTGCCTTGAGTCAGATTCTATGTACTTGTTTTTCATTGTGTGCCTTGAGTCAGATTCTTAAGTAATTCTGTTTTTCATTGTGTGCCTTGAGTCAGATTCTATGCACTTGTTTTTCATTGTGTGCCTTGAGTCAGATTCTATGCACTTGTTTTTCATTGTGTGCCTTGAGTCAGATTCTATGCACTTGTTTTTCATTGTGTGCCTTGAGTCAGATTCTATGTACTTGTTTTTCATTGTGTGCCTTGAGTCAGATTCTATGCACTTGTTTTTCATTGTGTGCCTTGAGTCAGATTCTGAGTACTTGTTTTTCATTGTGTGCCTTGAGTCAGATTCTATGTACTTGTTTTTCATTGTGTGCCTTGAGTCAGATTCTATGTACTTGTTTTTCATTGTGTGCCTTGAGTCAGATTCTATGCACTTGTTTTTCATTGTGTGCCTTGAGTCAGATTCTATGTACTTGTTTTTCATTGTGTGCCTTGAGTCAGATTCTATGTACTTGTTTTTCATTGTGTGCCTTGAGTCAGATTCTATGTACTTGTTTTTCATTGTGTGCCTTGAGTCAGATTCTATGTACATGTTTTTCAGTTGTGTGCCTTGAGTCAGATTCTATGTACTTGTTTTTCATTGTGTGCCTTGAGTCAGATTCTATGCACTTGTTTTTCATTGTGTGCCTTGAGTCAGATTCTATGTACTTGTTTTCTCATTGTGTGCCTTGAGTCAGATTCTTATGTACTTGTTTTTCATTGTGTGCCTTGAGTCAGATTCTATGTACTTGTTTTTCATTGTGTGCCTTGGAGTCAGATTCTATGTACTTGTTTTTCATTGTGTGCCTTGAGTCAGATTCTATGTACTTGTTTTTCATTGTGTGCCTTGAGTCAGATTCTATGTACTTGTTTTTCATTGTGTGCCTTGAGTCAGATTCTATGTACTTGTTTTTCATTGTGTGCCTTGAGTCAGATTCTATGTACTTGTTTTTCATTGTGTGCCTTGAGTCAGATTCTATGTACTTGTTTTTCATTGTGTGCCTTGAGTCAGATTCTATGTGTTTGCTTCTTTCATTGTGTGCCTTGAGTCAGATTCTATGTACTTGTTTTTCATTGTGTGCCTTGAGTCGGATTCTATGCACTTGTTTTTCATTGTAGTTCTGAGTCAGATTCTATGTACTTGTTTTTCATTGTGTGCCTTGAGTCAGATCTTTATGTACTTGTTTTTCATTGTGTGCCTTGAGTCAGATTCTATGTACTTGTTTGGCTGTGTGCCTTGAGTCAGATTCTATGTACTTGTTTTTCATTGTGTGCCTTGAGTCAGATTCTATGCACTTGTTTTTCATTGTGTGCCTTGAGTCAGATTTCATGTACTTGTTTTTCATTGTGTGCCTTGAGTCAGATTCTATGCACTTGTTTTTCATTGTGTGCCTTGAGTCAGATTCTATGTACTTGTTTTTCATTGTGTGCCTTGGAGTCAGATTCTATGTACTTGTTTTTCATTGTGTACTTTGAGTCAGATTCTATGCACTTGTTTTTCATTGTAGGCCTTGAGTCAGATTCTATGCACTTGTTTTTCATTGTGTGCCTTGAGTCAGATTCTATGCACTTGTTTTTCTATTGTGTGTCTTGAGTCAGATTCTATGCACTTGTTTTTCATTGTGTGCCTTGAGTCAGATTCTATGTGTACCTATTTTTCTCTATTGTGTGCCTTGAGTCAGATTCTATGTACTTGTTTTTCATTGAAGCCTTGAGTCAGATTCTATGTACTTGTTTTTCATTGTGTGCCTTGAGTCAGATTCTATGTACTTGTTTTTCATTGTGTGCCTTGAGTCAGATTCTATGCACTTGTTTTTCATTGTGTGCCTTGAGTCAGATTCTATGTACTTGTTTTTCATTGTGTGCTCGAGTCAGATTCTATGCACTTGTTTTTCATTGTGTGCCTTGAGTCAGATTCTATGTACTTGTTTTTCATTGTGTGCCTTGAGTCAGATTCTATGTACTTGTTTTTCATTGTGTGCCTTGAGTCAGATTCTATGCACTTGTTTTTCATTGTGTGCTCTGAGTCAGATTCTATGTACTTGTTTTTCATTGTGTGCCTTGAGTCAGATTCTATGTACTTGTTTTTCATTGTGTGCCTTGAGTCAGATTCTATGCACTTGTTTTTCATTGTGTGCCTTGAGTCAGATTCTATGTACTTGTTTTTCATTGTGTGCCTTGAGTCAGATTCTATGTGAATTTGTTTTTCATTGTGTGCCTTGAGTCAGATTCTATGCACTTGTTTTTCATTGTGTGCCTTGAGTCAGATTCTATGCACTTGTTTTTCATTGTGTGCCTTGAGTCAGATTCTATGTACTTGTTTTTCATTGTGTGCCTTGAGTCAGATTCTATGCACTTGTTTTTCATTGTGCTCTGAGTCAGATTCTATGTACTTGTTTTTCATTGTGTGCCTTGAGTCAGATTCTATGTACTTGTTTTTCATTGTGTGCCTTGAGTCAGATTCTATGCACTTGTTTTTCATTGTGTGCCTTGAGTCAGATTCTATGTACTTGTTTTTCATTGTGTGCCTTGAGTCAGATTCTATGTAATTTGTTTTTTCATTGTGTGCTTTGGAGTCAGATTCTATGCACTTGTTTTTCATTGTGTGCCTTGAGCTGAGATTCTCTATGTACTTGTTTTTCATTGTGTGCCTTGAGTCAGATTCTATGCACTTGTTTTTCATTGTGTGCCTTGAGTCAGATTCTATGCACTTTGTTTTTCATTGTGTGTCTTGAGTCAGATTCTATGTACTTGTTTTTCATTGTGTGCCTTGAGCTGATTCTATGCACTTGTTTTTCATTGTGTGCCTTGAGTCAGATTCTATGTACTTGTTTTTCATTGTGTGCCTTGGAGTCAGATTCTATGTACTTGTTTTTCATTGTGTGCCTTGAGTCAGATTCTATGTACTTGTTTTTCATTGTGTGCCTTGAGTCGTACTCCATGCACTTGTTTTTCATTGTGTGCCTTGGAGTCAGACTGTGTACTTGTTTTTCATTGTGTGCCTTGGAGTCAGATTCTTATGCACTTGTTTTCATTGTGTGTGCCTTGAGTCAGATTCTAAGTGGCTTGTTTTTCATTGTGTGCTCTGAGTCAGATTCTATGTACTTTATTTTTCATTGTGTGCCTGAGTCAGATTTCATGCACTTGTTTTTCATTGTGTGCCTTGAGTCAGATTCTATGTACTTGTTTTCTTCATTGTGTGCTCTGAGTCAGATTCAGGCACTTCTTTGTTTTTCATTGTGTGCCTTGAGTCAGATTCTATGTATTCTGTTTTTCATTGTGTGCCTTGAGTCAGATTCTATGCACTTGTTTTTCTATTGTGTGCTCTTGAGTCAGATTCTGGCAATTTTGTTTTTCATTGTGTGCCTTGAGTCAGATTTGGTGTACTTGTTTTTCATTGTGTGCCTTGAGCTTCTGATTCTGCGAATTTGTTTTTCATTGTGTGCCTTGAGTCAGATTCTATGCACTTGTTTTTCATTGTGTGCCTTGAGTCAGATTCTATGTACTTGTTTTTCATTGTGTGCCTTGAGTCAGATTCTATGCACTTGTTACTAGGTGCCTTGAGTCAGATTCTATGTATTTGTTTTTCATTGTGTGCCTTGAGTCAGATTCTGTGTACTTGTTTTTCATTGTGTGCCTTGAGTCAGATTCTATGTACTTGTTTTTCATTGTGTGCTCGGAGTCAGATTCAGCACTTGTTTTTCATTGTAGTCTTTGAGTCAGATTCTATGTACTTGTTTTTCATTGTGTGCCTTGAGTCAGATTCTATGCACTTGTTTTTCATTGTGTGCTCTGAGTCAGATTCTATGTACTTTTGTTTTTCATTGTGTGCTGCCTTGGAAGGATTCTATGCACTTGTTTTTCATTGTGTGCCTTGAGTCAGATTCTATGCACTTGTTTTTCATTGTGTGCCTTGAGTCAGATTCTAAAAATTGTTTTTCATTGTGTGCCTTGAGTCAGATTCTGTACTTGTTTTTCATTGTGTGCCTTGAGTCAGATTCTATGCACTTGTTTTTCATTGTGTGCCTTGAGTCAGATTCTATGCACTTGTTTTTCTATTGAAGTTTGGAGTCAGATTCTATGTACTTGTTTTTCATTGTGTGCCTTGAGTCAGATTCTATGCACTTGTTTTTCATTGTGTGCCTTGAGTCAGATTCTATGTGTTTGTTTTTCATTGTGTGCCTTGAGTCAGATTCTATGCACTTGTTTTTCATTGTGTGCCTTGAGTCAGATTCTATGTACTTGTTTTTCATTGTGTGCCTTGAGTCGATCTATGCACTTGTTTTTCATTGTGTGCCTTGAGTCAGATCTACTTTGTTTTTCATTGTGTGCCTTGAGTCAGATTCTATGTACTTGTTTTTCATTGTGTGCCTTGAGTCAGATTCTTATGCACTTGTTTTTCATTGTGTGCCTTGAGTCAGATTCTATGTACTTGTTTTTCATTGTGTGCCTTGAGCCTAGATTCTATGCACTTGTTTTTTCATTGTGTGCCTTGAGTCAGATTCTATGTACTTGTTTTTCATTGTGTGCCTTGAGTCAGATTCTAAAAACTTGTTTTTCATTGTGTAAGCCTTGAGCCAGATTCTATGCACTTGTTTTTCATTGTGTGCCTTGAGTCAGATTCTATGTACTTGTTTTTCATTGTGTGCCTTGAGTCAGATTCTATGCACTTGTTTTTCATTGTGTGCCTTGAGTCAGATTCTATGTACTTGTTTTTCATTGTGTGCCTTGAGGTCAGATTCTATGTACTTGTTTTTCTATTGTGTGCCTTGAGTCAGATTCTATGTACTTGTTTTTCATTGGGGTGCCTTGAGTCAGATTCTATGTACTTGTTTTTCATTGTGTGCCTTGAGTCAGATTCTATGTACTTGTTTTTCATTGTGTGCCTGAGTCAGATTATATGCACTTGTTTTTCATTGTGTGCCTTGAGCTGGATTCTATGCACTTGTTTTTCATTGTGTGCCTTGAGTCAGATTCTATGTACTTGTTTTTCATTGTGTGCCTTGAGTCAGATTCTATGCACTTGTTTTTCATTGTGTGCCTTGAGTCAGATTCTATGTACTTGTTTTTCATTGTGTGCCTTGAGTCAGATTCTATGTACTTGCTTCTTCATTGTGTGCCTGTGAGTCGA
>JBBBDQ010023207.1:0-22637 GCA_037127315.1 Ascarosepion bandense
CATCTTGTTTTACTGAAATTACAATATTTATTCCTTATTGTTTAAGTTTGTTGTCGGTCTAGAAGACGTGATTGAAACACGATTGGACGACTGGCCACGTCAAAATCATCTTCATTTTTACTGAAATTACAAGGTTATTCATATTGTTTAGGTTTATTTGACGGTCTAGAAGCCGTGATTGAAACAGGATTAGGACGACTAGCCGTCATAATCATCTTGTTTTACTGAAATTACAAGGATATTCATATTGTTTAGGTTTGTTGTCGGTCTACAAGCCGTAGTTAGGCACGATTGGACGACTAGCCGTCAAAATCGTCTTGTTTTACTGAAATTACAGGTTGTTCATATTGTTTAGGTTTTGTTGTCGGTCTAGAAGCCATGATTGAAACACGATTGGACGACTAGCCGTCAAAATCATCTTGTTTTACTGAAATTACAATGTTATTCATATTGTTTAGGTTTATTTGTCGGTCTAGAAGCCGTGATTGAAACACGATTGGACGGCTAGCCGTCAAAATCATCTTGTTTTACTGAAATTACAAGGTTATTCATATTGTTTAGGTTTGTTGTCGGTCTAGAAGCCGTGATTGTAACACGATTGGACGACTAGCCGTCAAAATCATCTTGTTTTACTGAAATTACAATGTTATTCATATTGTTTAGGTTTGTTGTCGGTCTAGAAGACGTGATTGAAACACGATTGGACGACTAGCCGTCAAAATCATCTTGTTTTACTGAAATTACTGGGTTATTCATATTGTTTAGGTTTGTTGACAGTCTAGAAGCCGTATTGATTGAAACGATTGGACGACTAGCCGTCATAATCATCTTGTTTTACTGAAATTACAAGGATATTCATATTGTTTAGGTTTGTTGTCGGTCTAGAAGCCGTGATTGAAACACGATTGGACGACTAGCCGTCAAAATCGTCTTGTTTTACTGAAATTACAAGGTTATTCATATTGTTTAGGTTTGTTGTCGGTCTAGAAGCCGTGATTGAAACACGATTGGACGACTAGCCGTCAAAATCATCTTGTTTTACTGAAATTACAATGTATTGTTTGGGTTTGTTGTCGGTCTAGAAGCCGTGATTGAAACACGATTGGACGACTAGCCGTCAAAATCATCTTGTTTTACTGAAATTACAAGGTTCATCATATTGTTTAGGTTTGTTGTCGGTCTAGAAGCCGTGATTGAAACACATTGGACGACTAGCCGTCAAAATCATCTTGTTTTACTGAAATTACAAGGTTATTCATATTGTTTGGGTTTTGTTGTCGGCCTAGAAGCCGTGATTGAAACACGATTGGACGACTAGCCGTCAAAATCTCTTGTTTTACTGAAATTACAAGGTTATTCATATTGTTTAGGTTTGTTGTCGGTCTAGAAAGCGTGATTAAATCACGATTGGACGACTAGCCGTGAAAATCATCTTGTTTTACTGAAATTACAAGGTTATTCATATTGTTTAGGTTTGTTATCGGTCTAAGCCGTGATTGAAACACGATTGGACTGGCCGTCAAAATCATCTTGTTTTACTGAAATTACAGGTTATTCATATTGTTTAGGTTTGTTGTCGGTCTAGAAGCCGTGATTAAATCACGATTGGACGACTAGCCGTCAAAATCCTCTTCATTTTACTGAAATTACAGGTTATTCATATTGTTGGGTTTTTGTTGTCGGTCTAGAAGCCGTGATTGAAACACGATTGGACGACTTAGCCGTCAAAATCATCTTGTTTTACTGAAATTACTGAGTTATTCATATTGTTTGGGTTTGTTGTCGGTCTAGAAGCCGTGATTGAAACACGATTGGACGACTAGCCACGTGAAAAAATCATCTTGTTTACTGAAATTACAAGGTTATTCATATTGTTTAAATTTGTTGTCGGTCTAGAAGCCGTGATTGAAACACGATTGGACGACTAGCCGTCAAAATCATCTTGTTTTACTGAAATTACAATGTTATTCATATTGTTTAGGTTTGTTGTCGGTCTAGAAGACGTGATTGAAACACGATTGGACGACTGGCCAAATCAAAATCATCTTGTTTTACTGAAATTACAAGGTTATTCATATTGTTTAGGTTTGTTGACGGTCTAGAAGCCGTGATTGAAACAGGATTGGACGACTAGCCGTCATAATCATCTTGTTTTACTGAAATTACAAGGATATTCATATTGTTTAGGTTTTATTTGTCGGTCTAGAAGCCGTGATTGAAACACGATTGGACGACTAGCCGTCAAAATCGTCTTGTTTTACTAGAGGTAAGGTTATTCATATTGTTTGAGTTTTTGTTGTCGGTCTAGAAGCCGTGATTGAAACACGATTGGACGACTAGCCGTCAAAATCATCTTGTTTTACTGAAATTACAAGATTCTTCATATTGTTTAGGTTTGTTGTCGGTCTAGAAGCCGTGATTGAAACGATTGGACGACTGGCCGTCAAAATCATCTTGTTTTACTGAAATTACAAGGTTATTCATATTGTTTAGGTTTGTTGTCGGTCTAGAAGCCGTGATTGAAACACGATTGGAGGACTAGCCGTCAAAATCAACTTGTTTTACTGAAGTACAAGGTTATTCATATTGTTTAGGTTTGTTGTCGGTCTAGAAGACGTGATTGAAACACGATTGGACGACTAGCCGTCAAAATCATCTTGTTTTACTGAAATTACGAGGTTATTCATATTGTTTAGGTTTGTTGACGGTCTAGAAGCCGTGATTGAAACACGATTGGACGACTAGCCGTCATAATCATCTTGTTTTACTGAAATTACAAGGATATTCATATTGTTTAGGTTTGTTGTCGGTCTAGAAGCCGTGATTGAAACGATTGGACGACTAGCCGTCAAAATCATCTTGTTTACTGGAAATTACAAGGTTATTCATATTGTTTAGGTTTGTTGTCGGTCTAGAAGCCGTGATTGAAACACAGTGGACGACTAGCGTCAAAATCATCTTGTTTTACTGAAATTACAATGTTATTCATATTGTTTAGGTTTGTTGTCAGTCTAGAAGACGTGATTGAAACACGATTGGACGACTAGCCGTCAAAATCATCTTGTTTTACTGAAATTACAAGGTTATTCATATTGTTTAGGTTTGTTGACAGTCTAGAAGCCGTGATTAAACAAGTTGGGACGATGGCCGTCATAATCATCTTGTTTTACTGAAATTACAAGGATATTCATATTGTTCAGGTTTTGTTGTCGGTCTAGAAGCCGTGATTGAAACACGATTGGACGACTAGCCGTCAAAATCGTCTTGTTTTACTGAAAATACAAGGTTATTCATATTGTTTAGGTTTGTTGTCGGTCTAGAAGCCGTGATTAAACACGATTGGACGACTGGCCGTCAAAATCATCTTGTTTTACTGAAATTACAATGTTATTCATATTGTTTAGGTTTGTTGTCGGTCTAGAAGCCGTGATTGAAACACGATTGGACGACTAGCCATCAAAATCATCTTTGTTTTACTGAAATACAAGGTTATTCATATTGTTTAGGTTTGTTGTCGGTCTAGAAGCCGTGATTGAAACACGATTGGACGACTAGCCGTCAAAATCATCTTAATTTTACTATGGAAATTAAAGGTTATTCATATTGTTTAGGTTTGTTGTCGGCGAAGCCGTGATTGAAACACGATTGGACGACTAGCGTAAAATCATCTTGTTTACTGAAATTACAAGGTTATTCATATTGTTTAGGTTTGTTGTCGGTCTAGAAGCCGTGATTGAAACACGATTGGAGGACTGGCCGTCAAAATCAACACATTTTACTGAAATTACAAGGTTATTCATATTGTTTAGGTTTGTTGTCGGTCTAGAAGACGTGATTGAAACACGATTGGACGTTAGCCGTCAAAATCATCTTGTTTTACAGAAGTACAAGGTTATTCATATTGTTTAGGTTTTGTTGACAGTCTAGAAGCCGTGATTGAAACACGATTGGACGATAGCCGTCATAATCATCTTGTTTTACTGAAATTACAAGGATATTCATATTGTTTAGGTTTGTTGTCGGTCTGAAGCCGTGATTGAGCACGATTGGACGATAGCCGTCAAAATCATCTTGTTTTACTGAAATTACAAGGTTATTCATATTGTTTAGGTTTGTTGTCGGCCTAGAAGCCGTGATTGAAACACGATTGGACGACTAGCCGTCAAAATCATCTTGTTTTACTGAAATTACAAGGTTATTCATATTATTTGGGTTTGTTGTCGGTCTAGAAGCCGTGATTAAATCACGATTGGACGACTGGCAAATCAAATCATCTTGTTTTACAAGTACAAGGTTATTCATATTGTTTAGGTTTGTTGTCGGTCTAGAAGCCGTGATTGTAACACGATTGTATGGACGACTAGCCGTCAAAATCGTCTTGTTTTACTGAAATTACAAGGTTATTCATATTGTTTAGGTTTGTTGTCGGTCTAGAAGCCGTGATTGAAACACGATTGGACGACTGGCCGTCAAAATCATCTTGTTTACTGAAATTACAAGGTTATTCATATTGTTTAGGTTTGTTGTCGGTCTAGAAGCCGTGATTGAAACACGATTGGACGACTAGCCGTCAAAATCATCTTCTTTTACTGAAATTACAGGTTATTCATATTTAGGTTTGTTGTCGGTCTACAAAGCCGTGATTGAAACACGATGGACGACTAGCCGTCAAAAATCATCTTGTTTTACTGAAATTACAAAGGTTATTCATATTGTTTAGGTTTGTTGTCGGTCTAGAAGCCGTGATTGAAACACGATTGGACGACTGGGCGTCAAAATCATCTTGTTTTACTGAAATTACAATGTTATTCATATTGTTTGGGTTTGTTGTCGGTCTAGAAGCCGTAATTGAAACACGATTGGACGTTAGCCGTGAAAAGAAAATCATCTTGTTTGCTGAAAATTACAAGGTTATTCATATTGTTGGGTTTGTTGTCGGTCTAGAAGCCGTGATTGAAACACGATTGGACGACTAGCATCAAAATCATCTTGTTTTACTGAAATTACAAGGTTATTCATATTATTTGAGTTTGTTGTCGGCCTAGAAGCCGTGATTGAAACACGATTGGACGACTGGCCATCCAAAATCATCTTGTTTTGCTGAAATTACAAGGTTATTCATATTGTTTAGGTTTGTTGACAGTCTAGAAGCCGTGATTGAAACAGGATTGGACATTGCGTCGCAATCATCTTGTTTTACTGGAAATTACAAGTATATTCATATTGTTTAGGTTTGTTGTCGGTCTAGAAGCCGTGATTGAAACACGATTGGACGACTGGCCGTCAAAATCATCCTTGTTTTACTGAAGTACAAGGTTATTCATATTGTTTAGGTTTGTTGTCGGTCTAGAAGCCGTGATTGAAACACGATTGGACGACTAGCCGTCAAAATCATCTTGTTTTACTGAAATTACAATGTTATTCTTATTGTTTAGGTTTGTTGTCAGTCTAGAAGCCGTGATTGAAACACGATTGGACGACTAACCGTCAAAATCATCTTGTTTTACTGGAAATTACAAGGTTATTCATATTGTTAGGTTTGTTGACGGTCTAGAAGCCGTGATTGAAACACGAATGGACGACTAGCCGTCATAATCATCTTGTTTTACTGAAATTACAAGGTTATTCATATTATTTAGGTTTGTTGTCGGTCTAGAAGCCGTGAATTGAAACACGATTGGACGACTGGCCGTCAAAATCATCTTGTTTTACTGAAATTACAAGGTTATTCATATTATTTGGTTGTTGTCGGTCTAGAAGCCGTGATTGAAACACGATTGGACGACTAGCCGTCAAAATCATCTTGTTTTACTGAAATTACAATGTTATTCATATTGTTTAGGTTTGTTGTCGGTCTAGAAGCCGTGATTGAAACACGATTGGACTAGCGTCAAAATCATCTTTGTTTACTGAAAATTACAAGGTTATTCACTTATTGTTTAGGTTTGTTGTCGGTCTAGAAGCCGTAGTTGAGCACGATTGGACGACTAGCCGTCAAAATCATCTTGTTTTACTAAAATTACAAGGTTATTCATATTGTTTATTTGTTGTCGGTCTAGAAGCCGTGATTGAAACACGATTGGACATTTAGCCGTGGAAATCATCTTGTTTTACTGAAATTACAAGGTTATTCATATTGTTTAGGTTTGTTGTCGGTCTAGAAGCCGTGATTGAGCACGATTGGACGACTGGCCGTCAAAAATCATCTTGTTTTACTGAAGTGCAAGGTTATTCATATTGTTTGGGTTTGTTGTCCTTCAGAAGCCGTAGTTGGCTTTGATTGGACGACTGGCCGTCAAAATCATCTTGTTTTACTGAAATTACAAGGTTATTCTGTTTAGGTTTGTTGTCGGTCTAGAAGCCGTGATTGAAACACGATTGGACGACTAGCCGTCAAAATTATCTTGTTTTGCACTGAAATTACAAGGTTATTCCTTATTGTTTTAGGTTTGTTGTCAGATGTTCAGCCGCGATTGAAACACGATTGGACGACTAGCCGTCAAAAAAATCATCTTGTTTTACTGAAAAAATTACAAGGTTATTCATATTGTTTAGGTTTGTTGTCGGTCTAGAAGCCGTGATTGAAACACGATTGGACGACTAGCCGTCAAAATCGTCTTGTTCTACTGAAATACAAGGTTATTCATATTGTTTAGGTTTGTTGTCGGTCTAGAAGCCGTGATTTGACGACAATTGTACGGCTAGACCTCAAAATCATATTGTTTAAAGTAATTACATGGTTATTCATATTGTTTGGATTTGTCGATCTAGAAGCCGTGATTGAAACACGATTGGACTAGCCGTCAAAATCATCTTGTTTTACTGAAATTACAAGGTTATTCATATTGTTTAGGTTTTGTTGTCGGTCTAGAAGCCGTGATTGAAACGCGATTGGACGACTGGTATCAAAATCATCTTGTTTTACTGAGACCAATATTATTCATATTCTTTAGAGTTTGTTGTCGGTCTAGAAGCCGTGATTGAAACACGATTGGACGACTAGCCGTCAAAATTATCTTGTTTTACTGAAATTACAAGGTTATTCATATTGTTTAGGTTTGTTGTCGGTCTAGAAGGCATTAGCTTGATGGACATTAGCCGTCAATCATCTTGTTTTACTGAAATTACAGTTATTCATATTGTTTAGGTTTGTTGTCGGTCTAGAAGCCGTGATTGAAACGATTGGACGGCTAGCCGTCGAAATCATCTTGTTTTACTGAAATTACAAGGTTATTCATATTCTTTAGGTTTGTTGTCGGTCTAGAAGCCGTGATTGAAACACGATTGGACGACTAACCGTCATAATCTCATCTTGTTTTATGAAATTACAAGGATATTCATATTGTTTAGGTTTGTTGTCAATTGACCGTGATTGAAACACGATTGGACGACTAGCCATTAAAAATCGTCTTGTTTTTACTGAAATTACAAGGTTGTTCATATTGTTTAGGTTTGTTGTCGGTCTAGAAGCCGTGATTGAAACACGATTGGACGACTAGCCGTCAAAATCATCTTGTTTTACTGATACAATGTTATTCATATTGTTTAGGTTTGTTGTCGGTCTAGAAGCCGTGATTGAAACTGGATGGACGACTAGCCGTCAAAATCGTCTTGTTTACTGAAATTACAAGGTTATTCATATTGTTTAGGTTTGTTGTCGGTCTAGAAGCCGTGATTGAAACACGATTGGACGACTGGCCGTCCAAATCATCTTGTTTTACTGAAATTACAAGGTTATTCATATTGTTTAGGTTTGTTGTCGGCCTAGAAGCCGTGATTGAAACACGATTGGACGACTAGCCGTCAAAAATCACATCTTGTTTTACTGAAATTACAAGGTTATTCATATTGTTTAGGTTTGTTGTCGGTCTAAGAAGCCGTGATTAAATCACGATTGGACGATAAGCCGTGAAAATCATCTTGTTTTACTGAAATTACAAGGTTATTCATATTGTTTGGAGTTTGTTGTCGGTCTAGAAGCCGTGATTGAAACACGATTGGACATTTCGCCGTCAAAATCATCTTGTTTTACTGAAATTACAAGGGTTATTCATATTGTTTAGGTTTGTTGTCGGTCCACAAAGTATTGATTAAATCACGATTGGACGACTAGCCGTCAAAAATCATCTTGTTTTACTGAAATTACAAGGTTATTCATATTGTTTAGGTTTGTTGTCGATTAAAACGTGATTGAAACACGATTGGACGATAGCCGTCAAAATCATCTTGTTTTACTGAAATTACAAGGTTATTCATATTGTTTGGGTTTGTTGTCGGTCTAGAAGCCGTGATTGAAACACGATTGGACGACTAGCCGTGAAAATCATCTTGTTTTACTGAAATTACAAGGTTATTCATATTGTTTAGGTTTGTTGTCGGTCTAGAAGCCGTGATTGACACGATTGGACGACTAGCCGTCAAAATCATCTTATTTTACTGAAATTACAATGTTATTCATATTGTTTAGGTTTGTTGTCGGTCTAGAAGACGTGATTGAAACACGATTGGACGACAGCCGTCAAAATCATCTTGTTTTACTGAAATTACAAGTTATTCATATTGTTTAGGTTTGTTGACAGTCCAAACATTGATGGCTGGAATTGGACGACTAGCCGTCGTCATCATTTTACTGAAATTACAAGGATATTCATATTGTTTAGGTTTGTTGTCGGTCTAGAAGCCGTGATTGAAACACGATTGGACGACTAGCCGTCAAAAAAATCATCTTGTTTTACTGAAATTACAAGGTTATTCTGTGTTTTAGGTTTGTTGTCGGTCTAGAAGCCGTGATTGAAACACGATTGGACGACTAGCCGTCAAAATATCTTGTTTACTGAAATTACAGGTTATTCATATTGTTTGGGTTTTGTTGTCGGTCTAGAAGCCGTGATTGAGCCTGATTGGAGGACTATTACGTCAAAAAAATCAACTTTGCACTGAAATTGAGTTATTCATATTGTTTGGGTTTGTTGTCGGTCTAGAAGACGTGATTGAAACACGATTGGACGTGACTAGCCGTCAAAATATCTTGTTTTACTGATACAAGGTTATTCATATTGTTTAGGTTTGTTGACGGTCTAGAAGCCGTGATTGAAACACGATTGGACGACTAGCCGTCATAATCGCGTCTTGTTTTACTGAAATTACAAGGATATTCATATTGTTTAGGTTTTGTTGTCGGTCTAGAAGCCGTGATTGAAACACGATTGGACGACTAGCCGTCAAAATCATCTTGTTTTACTGAAATTACAAAGGTTATTCATATTGTTTAGGTTTGTTGTCGGTCTAGAAGCCGTAGTTGAAACACGATTGGACGACTAACCGTCAAAATCATCTTGTTTTACTGAAATTACAATGTTATTCATATTGTTTAGGTTTGTTGTCGGTCTAGAAGACGTGATTGAAACACGATTGGACGACTAGCCGTCAAAATCATCTTGTTTTACTGAAATTACAAGGTTAGCCATATTGTTTAGGTTTGTTGACGGTCTAGAAGCCGTGATTGAAACAAGATTGGACTAGCCGTCGCAATCATCTTGTTTTACTGAAATTACAAGGATATTCATATTGTTCAGGTTTGTTGTCGGTCTAGAAGCCGTAATTGAAACACGATTGGATGACCATGCATCGAAATCGTCTTGTTTTACTGAAATACAAGTTATTCTTATTATTTGGGTTTGTTGTCAATTAAGTAATGATTGAAACGATTGGACGACTAATAAATCAAAAATCCTTGTTTTTACTGAAATTACAATGTTATTCATGTTGTTAGGTTTGTTGTCGGTCTACGGCCGTGATTGAAACACGATTGGACGACTAGCCGTCAAAATCATCTTGTTTTACTACAAATTACAAGGTTATTCATATTGTTTAGGTTTGTTGTCGGTCTAGAAGCCGTGAGTTGAAACACGATTGGACGACTAGCCATCAAAATCATCTTGTTTTACTGAAATTACAAGGTTATTCATATTGTTTAGGTTTGTTGTCGGCTAGAAGCCATGATTGAAACACGATTGGACGACTAGCCGTCAAAATCATCTTGTTTACTGAAATTACAAGGTTATTCATATTGTTTAGGTTTGTTGTCGGTCTAGAAGCCGTGATTAAATCACGATTGGACGACTAGCCGACAATCATCTTGTTTTGCTGAAATTACAAGGTTATTCATATTGTTTGGGTTTGTCGGTCTAGAAGCGGTGATTGAAACACTATTGGACGACTAGCCGTCAAAATCATCTTGTTTTACTGAAATTACAAGGTTATTCATATTGTTTAGAGTTTGTTGTCGGTCTAGAAGCCGTGATTGAAACACGATTGGAGGACTGGCCGTCAAAATCAGCTTGTTTTACTGAAATTACAAGGTTATTCATATTGTTTAGGTTTGTTGTCGGTCTAGAAGACGTGATTGAAACGATTGGACGACTAGCCGTCAAAATCATCTTGTTTACTGAAGTACGGAGTTATTCATATTGTTTAGGTTTGTTGACGGTCTAGAAGCCGTGATTGAAGCGATTGGACGACTGCTTAACCGTCATAATCATCTTGTTTTACTGAAATTACAAGGATATTCATATTGTTTAGTTTCGGTATCGGTCTAGAAGCCGTGATTGAAACACGATTGGACATTAGCCATCAAAAAATCATCTTGTTTTACTGAAATTACAGGTTATTCATATTGTTTAGGTTTGTTGTCGGCCTAGAAGCCGTATTGGGCTACGATTGGACGACTAGCCGTCAAATCATCTTGTTTTACTGAAATTACAAGGTTATTCATATTGTTTGGTTGTTGTCGGTCTAGAAGCCATGATTGATACGATTGGACGACTAGCCGTCAAAATCGTCTTGTTTTACTGAAATTGGGTTATTCATATTGTTTGAGTTTGTTGTCGGTCGACCGTGATTGAAACACGATTGGACGACTAGCCGTCAAAATCATCTTGTTTTACTGAAATTACAAGGTTATTCATATTGTTTAGGTTTGTTGTCGGTCAATATTGATTGAGCACGATTGGACGACTGGCCGTCAAAATCATCTTCTTTTACTGAAATTACAGTTATTCCTTATTGTTTAGGTTTGTTGTCGGTCTAGAAGCCGTGATTGAAACACGATTCGGACGACTATGCGTCAAAATCATCTTGTTTTACTGAAGTACAAGGTTATTCATATTGTTTAGGTTTGTTGTCGGTCTAGAAGCCGTGATTGAAACACGATTGGACGACTAGCCGTCAAAATCATCTTGTTTTACTGAAATTACAATGTTATTCATATTGTTTAGGTTTGTTGTCGGTCTAGAAGCCGTGATTGAAACACGATTGGACGACTAGCCGTCAAAATCATCTTGTTTTACTGAAATTACAAGGTTATTCATATTGTTTAGGTTTGTTGTCCTTCTAGAAGCCGTGATTGAAACACGATTGGACGACTGGCCGTCAAAATCATCTTGTTTTACTGAAATTACAAGGTTATTCATATTGTTTAGGTTTGTTGTCGGTCTAGAAGCCGTAGTTGAAACACGATTGGACGGTAGCCGTCAAAATTATCTTGTTTTACGGAAATTACAAGGTTATTCATATTGTTTAGGTTTGTTGTCGGTCTAGAAGCCGCGATTGAAACACGATTGGACGACTAGCCGTCAAAATCATCTTGATACACTGAAATTACAAGGTTATTCATATTGTTTAGGTTTGTTGTCGGTCTAGAAGTAATGATTGGAAACCACGATTGGACGACTAGCCGTCAAAAATCATCTTGTTCTACTGAAATTACAAGGTTATTCATATTGTTTAGGTTTGTTGTCGGTCTAGAAGCCGTGATTGAAACACGATTGGACGACTGGCCGTCGAAATCATCTTGTTTTACTGAAATTACAAGGTTATTCATATTGTTTAGTTGTTATCGGTCTAGAAGCCGTGATTGAAACACGATTGGACGACTAGCCGTCAAAATCATCTTGTTTTACTGAAATTACAAGGTTATTCATATTGTTTAGGTTTGTTGTCGGTCTAGAAGCCGTGATTTGACAATTGGACGACTGAACCTCAAAATCATATTGTTAAAGTAATTGCATGGTTATTCATATTGTTTAGGTTTGTTGTCGATCTAGAAGCCGTGATTGAAACACGATTGGACGACTGGCAAATCCAAAAATCTTGTTTGCTGAAATTACAAGGTTATTCATATTGTTTAGGTTTGTCGGTCTAGAAGCCGTGATTGAAACGCGATTGGACGACTAGCGTAAAATCATCTTGTTTTACTGGAATTACAATGTTATTCCTTATTCTTTAGGTTTGTTGTCCGGTCTAGAAGCCGTGATTGAAACACGATTGGACGACTGGCCAATCAAAATTATCTTGTTTTACTGAAATTACAAGGTTATTCATATTGTTTAGGTTTGTTGTCGGTCTAGGCATGATTGAAACACGATTGGACGACTAGCCGTCAAAATCATCTTGTTTTACTGAAATTACAAGGTTATTCATATTGTTTAGGTTTGTTGTCGGTCTAGAAGCCGTGATTGAAACACGATTGGACGACTAGCCGTCAAAATCATCTTGTTTTACTGAAATTACAAGGTTATTCATATTGTTTAGGTTTGTTGTCGGTCTAGAAGCCGTGATTGAAACACGATTGGACGACTAGCCGTCAAAATCATCTTGTTTTACTGAAATTACAGAGTTATTCATATTGTTTAGGTTTGTTGTCGGTCTAGAAGCCGTGATTGAAACACGATTGGACGACTAGCCGTCAAAATCATCTTGTTTTACTGAAATTACAAGGTTATTCATATTGTTTAGGTTTGTTGTCGGTCTAGAAGCCGTGATTGAAACACGATTGGACGACTAGCCGTCAAAATCATCTTGTTTTACTGAAATTACAAGGTTATTCATGTTTAGGTTTGTTGTCGGTCTAGAAGCCGTGATTGAAGCACGATTGGACGACTAGCCGTGAAAATCATCTTGTTTTACTGAAATTACAAGGTTATTCATATTGTTTAGGTTTGTTGTCGGTCTAGAAACGGTGATTGAAACACGATTGGACGACCAATAATCAAATCATCTTGTTTTTACTGAAATTACAAGGTTATTCATATTGTTTAGGTTTGTTGTCGGTCTAGAAGCCGTGATTGAAACACGATTGGACTAGCCGTCAAAATCATCTTGTTTTACTGAAATTACAAGGTTATTCATATTGTTTAGGTTTGTTGTCGGTGTAGAAGACGTGATTGAAACACGATTGGACGACTTCTTAGCCGTCAAATCATCTTGTTTTACTGAAATTACAAGGTTATTCATATTGTTTAGGTTTGTTGACGGTCTAGAAGCCGTGATTGAAACACGTTGGACGACTAGCCGTCATAATCATCTTGTTTTGCTGAAATTACAAGGATATTCATATTGTTTAGGTTTGTTGTCGGTCTAGAAGCCGTAGTTGGCCACGATTGGACGACTAGCCGTCAAAATCATCTTGTTTTACTGAAATTACAAGGTTATTCATATTGTTTAGGTTTGTTGTCGGTCTAGAAGCCGTGATTGAAACACGATTGGACATTAGCCGTCAAAATCATCTTGTTTTACTGAAATTACAAAAGGTTATTCATATTGTTTTAGGTTTGTTGTCGGTCTAGAAGCCGTGATTGTAACACGATTGGACGACTAGCCGTCCAAATCGTCTTGTTTTACTGAAATTACAAGGTTATTCATATTGTTTAGGTTTGTTGTCGGTCTAGAAGCCGTGATTGAAACACGATTGGACGACTAGCCGTCAAAATCATCTTGTTTTACTGAAATTACAAGGTTATTCATATTTGTTTAGGTTTGTTGTCGGTCTGGAAATAATGATTGAAACACGATTGGACGACTGGCAAATCAAAATCATCTTGTTTTACTGAAATTACAATGTTATTCTTATTGTTTAGGTTTGTTGTCGGTCTAGAAGCCGTGATTGAAACACGATTGGACGACTAGCCGTCAAAATCATCTTGTTTTGCAAAGTACAAGGTTATTCCTTATTGTTTAGATTTGTTGTCGGCCTAGAAGCCGTGATTGAAACACGATTGGACGACTAGCCGTCAAAATCATCTTGTTTTGCTGAAATTACAAGTTATTCATATTGTTTAGGTTTTGTTGTCGGTGTAGAAGCCGTGATTAAATCACGATTGGACGACTGGCAAATCAAATCATCTTGTTTTACTGAAATTACAGGGTTGTTCATATTGTTTAGGTTTGTTGTTGTCGGTCTAGAAGCCGTGATTGAAACACGATTGGACGGAAAGCTAGCCGTGAAAATCATCTTGTTTACTGAAATTACAAGGTTATTCATATTGTTTAGGTTTGTTGTCGGTCTAGAAGCCAAACTGATTGAAGCACAATTGGACGACTAGCCGTCAAAATCATCTTGTTTACTGAAATTACAATGTTATTCATATTGTTTAGGTTTGTTGTCAATTAGAAAGACGTGATTGAAACACGATTGGACGACTAGCCGTCAAAATCATCTTGTTTTACAGAAATTACAAGGTTATTCATATTGTTTAGGTTTGTTGACGGTCTAGAAGCCGTGATTGAAACACGATTGGACGACTATGCGTCATAATCATCTTGTTTTACTGAAATTACAAGGATATTCATATTGTTTAGGTTTGTTGTCGGTCTAGAAGCCGTGATTGAAACACGATTGGACGACAAGCCGTCAAAATCGTCTTGTTTTACTGAGAGTACAAGGTTATTCATATTGTTTAAGTTTGTTGTCGGTCTAGAAGCCGTGATTGAGACACGATTGGACGACTGGCGTCAAAATCATCTTGTTTTACTGAGTACAAGGTTATTCATATTGTTTAGGTTTGTTGTAGGTCTAGAAGCCGTGATTGAAACACGATTGGACGACTGGCCGTCAAAATCATCTTGTTTTACTGAAATTACAAGGTTATTCATATTGTTTAAGAGGTTTGTTGTCGGCTGAGAAGCCAAGCAGTTGAAACACGATTGGACGACTAGCCGTCAAAATCATCTTGTTTTACTGAAATTACAAGGTTATTCATATTGTTTAGGTTTGTTGTCGGTCTAGAAGCCGTGATTAAATCACGATTGGACGACTAGCCGTGAAAATCATCTTGTTTTACTGAAATTACAAGGTTATTCATATTGTTTAGGTTTGTTGTCGGTCTAGAAGCCGTGATTGAAACACGATTGGACGACTAGCCGTCAAAATCATCTTGTTTTACTGAAATTACAAGGTTATTCATATTGTTTAGGTTTGTTGTCGGTCTAGAAGCCGTGATTGAGCACGATTGGACGACTAGCCGTCAAAATCATCTTGTTTTACTGAAATTACAATGTTATTCATATTGTTTAGGTTTGTTGTCGGTCTAGAAGCCGTGATTGAAACACGATTGGACGGCTAGCCGTCAAAATCATCTTGTTTTACTGAAATTACAAGGTTATTCATATTGTTTAGATTTGTTGTCGGCCTAGAAGCCGTGATTGAAACACGATTGGAGACTGTGCATCAAAATCATCTTGTTTTGCTGAAATTACAAGGTTATTCATGTTATTTAGGTTTGTTGTCGGTCTAGAAGCCGTGATTAAATCACGATTGGACATTGTACGTCAAAATCATCTTGTTTTACTGAAATTACAAGGTTATTCATGACTTAGAGTTTGTTGTCGGTCTAGAAGCCGTGATTGAGCACGATTGGACGACTAGCCGTGAAAATCATCTTGTTTGCAAATTTACAAGGTTATTCATATTGTTTAGGTTTGTTGTCGGTCTAGAAGCCGTAGTTAAACACAATTGGACGATAGCCGTCAATCATCTTGTTTTACTGAAATTACAATGTTATTCATATTGTTTAGGTTTGTTGTCGGTCTAGAGACGTGATTGAAGCACGATTGGACGACTGGCCGTCAAAATCATCTTGTTTTACCAGAAATTACAAGGTTATTCATATTGTTTAGGTTTGTTGACGGTCTAGAAGCCGTGATTGAAACACGATTGGACGACTAGCCGTCAAAATCATCTTGTTTACTGAAATTACAAGGTTATTCATATTGTTTAGGTTTGTTGACGGTCTAGAAGCCGTGATTGGAAACAGGATTGGACGTGTGGTATAATCATCTTGTTTTACTAAGAGTACAAGGATATTCATATTGTTTAGGTTTGTTGTCGGTCTAGAAGCCGTGATTGAAACACGATTGGACGACTAGCCGCATCCAAAATCATCTTGTTTTACTGAAATTACAAGGTTATTCATATTGTTTAGGTTTGTTGTCGGTCTGACCGTGATTGAAACACGATTGGACGACTGGCATCAAAATCATCTTCTTTTACTGAAATTACAAGGTTATTCATATTGTTTAGGTTTGTTGTCGGTCTAGAAGCCGTGATTGAAACACGATTGGACGACTAGCCGTCAAATCATCTTTGTTTTACTGAAATTACAAGGTTATTCATATTGTTTATGTTTGTCGTCGGTCTAGAAGCCGTGATTGAAACACGATTGGACGACTAGGCGTCAAAATCATCTTGTTTTACTGAAATTACAATGTTATTCATATTGTTTGGGTTTGTTGTCGGTCTAGAAGCCGTGATTGAAACACGATTGGACGACTAGCCGGGAAAATCATCTTGTTTTACTAAAATTACAAGGTTATTCATATTGTTTAGGTTTGTTGTCGGTCTAGAGCCGTAGTTAGGCACGATTGGACGACTAGCCGTCAAAATCATCTTGTTTTACTGAAATTACAATGTTATTCATATTGTTTAGGTTTGTTGTCGGTCTAGAAGACGTGATTGAAACACGATTGGACGACTAGCCGTCAAAATCATCTTACATTTTACTGAAATTACAAGGTTATTCATATTGTGTTTACGTTTGTTGACGGTCTAGAAGCCGTGATTGAAACAGTATTGGACGACTAGCCGTCATAATCATCTTGTTTACTGAAATTACAAGGATATTCATATTGTTTAGGTTTGTTGTCGGTCTAGAAGCCAGGTGAAACACGATTGGACGATAGCCGTCAAAATCATCTTGTTTTACTGAAATTACAAGGTTATTCATATTGTTTAGGTTTGTTGTCCAGTCGAAGCCGTGATTGAAACACGATTGGACGATAGCCGTCAAAATCATCTTGTTTTACTGAAATTACAAGGTTATTCATATAGTTTGAGTTTGTTGTCGGCCTAGAAGCCATCAGTTGAAACACGATTGGACGACTATGCGTCAAAATCATCTTGTTTTGCTGAAATTACAAGGTTATTCATATTGTTTAGGTTTGTTGTCGGTCTAGAAGCCGTGATTAAATCACGATTGGACGACTGTGCGTGAAAATCATCTTGTTTTACTGAAATTACAAGGTTATTCATATTGTTTAGGTTTGTTGTCGGTCTAGAAGCCGTGGTTAAGAACACGATTGGACGACTAGCCGTCAAAATCATCGCTTGTTTTACTGAAATTACAAGGTTGTTCATATTGTTTAGGTTTGTTGTCAGTCTAGAAGCCGTAGTTGAAACACGATTGGACGACTAGCCGTCAAAATCATCTTGTTTACTGAAATTACAGGTTATTCATATTGTTTAGGTTTGTTGTCGGTCTAGAAACGTGATTGAAACACGATTGGACGACTAGCCGTCAAAATCATCTTGTTTTACTGAAATTACAAAGGTTATTCATATTGTTTAGGTTTTATTTATCGGTCTAAATGACAGTTGAAACACGATTGGACGACTAGCCGTCAAAATCATCTTGTTTTACTGAAATTACAAGGTTATTCATAGTGTTTAGGTTTGTTGTCGGTCTAGAAGCCGTGATTGAAACACGATTGGACGACTAGCCGTGAAAATCATCTTGTTTTACTGAAGAGTAGGGTTATTCATATTGTTTAGGTTTGTTGTCGGTCTAGAAACAGTGATTGAAACACGATTGGACGACTAGCCGTCAAAATCATCTTGTTTTACTGAAATTACAAGGTTATTCATATTGTTTAGGTTTGTTGTCGGTCTAGAAGCCGTGATTGAAACACGAATTGGACATTAGCCGTCAAAAAAATCATCTTGTTTTACTGAAATTACAAGGTTATTCATATTGTTTAGGTTTTTATTTGTCGGTGTAGAAGACGTGATTGAAACGATTGGACGACTAGCCGTCAAAATCATCTTGTTTTGAAATTACAAGGTTATTCATATTGTTTGGAATTGTGTTGACGGTCTAGAAGCCGTGATTGAAACACGATTGGACGACTAACCGTCATAATCATCTTGTTTTACTGAAATTACAAGGATATTCATATTATTTGGTTTGTTGTCGGTCTAGAAACCGTGATTGAAACACGATTGGACGACTAATCAAAATCATCTTGTTTTACTGAAATTACAAGGTGACTATGTTGGTAGGTTTGTTGTCGGTCTAGAAGCCGTGATTGAAACACGATTGGACGACTAGCCGTCAAAATCATCTTGTTTTACTGAAATTACAAGGTTATTCATATTGTTTAGGTTTGTTGTCGGTCTAGAAGCCGTGATTGTAACACGATTGGACGACTAGTAATTAAATCGTCTTGTTTTACTGAAATTACAAGGTTATTCATATTGTTTAGGTTTGTTGTCGGTCTAGAAGCCGTGATTGAAACACGATTGGACGTTTAGCCGTCAAAATCATCTTGTTTACTGAAATTACAAGGTTATTCGTATTATTTAGGTTTGTTGTCGGTCTAGAAGCCGTGATTAAATCACGATTGGACGACTAGCCGTAAAAATCATCTTGTTTTACTGAAATTACAAGGTTATTCATATTGTTTGATTTGTTGTCGGTCTAGAAGCCGTAGTTGAAACGATTGGACGACTAGCCATCAAAATCATCTTGTTTTACTGAAATTACAAGGTTATTCATATTGTTTAGGTTTGTTGTCGGTCTAGAAGCCGTGATTGAAACACGATTGGACGACTAGCCGTCAAAATCATCTTGTTTTACTGAAATTACAGGAGGGTTATTCATATTGTTTAGGTTTGTTGTCGGTCTAGAAGCCGTGATTGAAACACGATTGGACGACTAGCCGTCAAAATCATCTTGTTTTACTGAAATTACAAGGTTATTCATATTGTTTAGGTTTGTTGTCGGTCTAGAAGCCGTGATTGAAACACGATTGGACGACTAGCCGTCAAAATCATCTTGTTTTACTGAAATTACAAGGTTATTCATAGTGTTTAGGTTTGTTGTCGGTCTAGAAGCCGTGATTGAAACACGATTGGACGACTAGCCGTGAAAATCATCTTGTTTTACTGAAATTACAAGGTTGTTCATATTGTTTAGGTTTGTTGTCGGTCTAGAAACAGTGATTGAAACACGATTGGACGACTAGCCGTCAAAATCATCTTGTTTTACTGAAATTACAAGGTTATTCATATTGTTTAGGTTTGTTGTCGGTCTAGAAGCCGTGATTGAAACACGATTGGACGACTAGCCGTCAAAATCATCTTGTTTTACTGAAATTACAAGGTTATTCATATTGTTTAGGTTTGTTGTCGGTGTAGAAGACGTGATTGAAACACGATTGGACGACTAGCCGTCAAAATCATCTTGTTTTACTGAAATTACAAGGTTATTCATATTGTTTAGGTGTGTTGACAGTCGAGAAGCCGTAGATTTGAAACACGATTGGACGACTAGCCGTCATAATCATCTTGTTTTACTAGAGTACAAGGATATTCATATTGTTTAGGTTTGTTGTCGGTCTAGAAGCCGTGATTGAAACACGATTGGACGACTAGCCGTCAAAATCGTCTTGTTTTACTGAAATTACAAAAGGTTATTCATATTGTTTTAGGTTTGTTGTCGGTCTAGAAGCCGTGATTGAAACACGATTGGACGACTAGCCGTCAAAATCATCTTGTTTTACTGAAATTTCAAGGTTATTCATATTGTTTAGGTTTGTTGTCGGTCTAGAAGCCGTGATTGTAACACGATTGGACGACTAGCCGTCAAAATCGTCTTGTTTTACTGATACAAGGTTATTCATATTGTTTAGGTTTGTTGTCGGTCTAAAGCCGTGATTGAAACACGATTGGACGACTAGCCGTCAAAATCGTCTTGTTTTACTGAAATTACAAGGTTATTCATATTGTTTAGGTTTGTTGTCGGTCTAGAAGCCGTGATTGAAACACGATTGGACGACTAGCCGTCAAAATCATCTTGTTTTACTGGAAATTACAATGTTATTCATATTGTTTAGGTTTGTTGTCGGTCTAGAAGCCGTGATTGAAACACGATTGGACATTAATAAATCCAAAATCATCTTGTTTTACTGAAATTACAAGGTTATTCATATTGTTTAGATTTGTTGTCGGCCTAAATAATGATTGCATTACGATTGGACGACTAGCCGTCAAAATCATCTTGTTTTGCTGAAATTACAAGGTTATTCATATTGTTTAGGTTTGTTGTCGGTCTAGAAGCCGTGATTAAATCACGATTGGACGACTAGTAAAATCATCTTGTTTTACTGAAATTACAAGGTTATTCATATTGTTTAGGTTTGTTGTCGGTCTAGAAGCGTGATTGAAACACGATTGGACGGCTAGCCGTGAAAATCATCTTGTTTACTGAAATTACAAGGTTATTCATATTGTTTAGGTTTGTTGTCGGTCTAGAAGCCGTGATTGAAACACAATTGGACGACTAGCCGTCAAAATCATCTTGTTTTACTGAAATTACAATGTTATTCATATTGTTTAGGTTTGTTGTCGGTCTAGAGAACGTGATTGAAACACGATTGGACGACTAGCCGTCAAAATCATCTTGTTTTACAGAAATTACAAGGTTATTCATATTGTTTAGGTTTGTTGACGGTCTAGAAGCCGTGATTGAAACACGATTGGACGACTAGCCGTCATAATCATCTTGTTTTACTATGATACAAGGATATTCATATTGTTTAGGTTTGTTGTCAGTCTAGAAGCCATGATTGAAACACGATTGGACGACAAACCGTCAAAATCGTCTTGTTTTACTGAAATTACAAGGTTATTCGTGTTTAGGTTGTTGTCGGTCTAGAAGCCGTGATTGAAACACGATTGGACGACTAGCCGTCAAAATCATCTTGTTTTACTAGAAATTACAAGGTTATTCATATTATTTGAGGTTTGTTGTCGGCTGAAGCCGTGATTGAAACACGATTGGACGACTAGCCGTCAAAATCATCTTGTTTTACTGAAATTACAAGGTTATTCATATTGTTTAAGTTTGTATTTGTCGGTCTAGAAGCCGTGATTAAATCACGATTGGACGACTAGCCGTGAAAATCATCTTGTTTTACTGAAATTACAAGGTTATTCATATTGTTTAGGTTTGTTGTCGGTCTAGAAGCCCAAGCAGATTGCAAAACACGATTGGACGACTAGCCGTCAAATCATCTTGTTTTACTGAAATTACAAGGTTATTCATATTGTTTAGGTTTATTTGTCCAAATTCTAGAAGCCGTGATTGAAACACGATTGGACGACTAGCCGTCAAAATCATCTTGTTTTACTGAAATTACAATGTTATTCATATTGTTTAGGTTTGTTGTCGGTCTAGAAGCCGTGATTGAAACACGATTGGACGACTAGCCGTCAAAATCATCTTGTTTTACTGAAATTACAAGGTTATTCATATTGTTTAGATTTGTTGTCCTTCTAAAGCCGTGATTGAAACACGATTGGACGACTAGCCGTCAAAATCATCTTGTTTTGCTGAAATTACAAGGTTATTCATATTGTTTAGGTTTGTTGTCGGTCTAGAAGCCGTGATTAAATCACGATTGGACGACTAGCCGTCAAAATCATCTTGTTTTACTGAAATTACAAGGTTATTCATATTGTTTAGGTTTGTTGTCGGTCTAGAAGCCGTGATTGAAACACGATTGGACGACTAGCCGTGAAAATCATCTTGTTTTACTGAAATAACAAGGTTATTCATATTGTTTAGGTTTGTTGTCGGTCTAGAAGCCGTGATTGAAACACAATTGGACGACTAGCCGTCAAAATCATCTTGTTTTACTGAAATTACAATGTTATTCATATTGTTTAGGTTTGTTGTCGGTCTAGAAGACGTGATTGAAACACGATTGGACGACTGGCCATCAAAAATCATCTTGTTTTACAGAAATTACAAGGTTATTCATATTGTTTAGGTTTGTTGACGGTCTAGAAGCCGTGATTGAAACACGATTGGACGACTAGCCGTCATAATCATCTTGTTTTACTGAAATTACAAGGATATTCATATTGTTTAGGTTTGTTGTCGGTCTAGAAGCCGTGATTGAAACACGATTGGACGACAAGCCGTTAAAATCGTCTTGTTTTACTGAAATTACAAGGTTATTCATATTGTTTAGGTTTGTTGTCGGTCTAGAAGCCGTGATTGAAACGATTGGACGATATGCGTCATTTAAAATCATCTTTAGTTTTACTGAAATTACAAGGTTATTCATATTGTTTAGGTGTGTTGTCGGTCTAGAAGCCGTGATTGTTCATGATTGACTTTATCAGCCGTCAAAATCATCTTGTTTTACTGAAATTACAAGGTTATTCATATTGTTTAGGTTTGTTGCTCTATTCAGAAGTTTTTGGATTAAATGACGATTTAATGACTAGCCATCAAAAT
>JBBBDQ010023211.1:0-25785 GCA_037127315.1 Ascarosepion bandense
GCCAGGAAAGAGAAGTTATGAATCTAAATCTTTTTTTTTCTAGTTATTATGTGTGCTTATCAAGAGGCATTTTTAAGTAATGATTTTCAACTCGGATTGAGGGAATTGGAGAGCTGAGTTTGAATTCCATTTGAGTTCATTACATTCACTTATGATAATACCCAGGAAAGTTATGAATCTAAATCTTTTTCTAGTTATTATGTGTGCTATCCATTTTTAAGTAATGATTTTCAACTCGGATTGAGGAATTGGAGAGCTAGGTTTGAATTCCATTTGAGTTCATTACATTCATATGTGATAATACCCAGGAAAGTTATGAATCTAAATCTTTTTTTCTAGTTATTATGTGTGCTTATCAAGAGGCATTTTAAGTAATGATTTTCAACTCGGATTGAGGAATTGGAGAGCTGAGTTTGAATTCACATTGAGTTCATTACATTCACTTATATGATAATACCCAGGGGAAAGTTATGAATCTAAATCTTTTTTTCCTAGTTATTATGTGTGCTTATCAAGAGGCATTTTTAAGTAATGATTTTCAACTCTGGATTGAGGAATTGGAGAGCTGAGTTTGAATTCCAGTTGTGTTCATTACATTCACTTATATGATAATACCCAAGGAAAGTTATGAATCTAAATCTTTTTTTTTCTAGTTATTATGTGTGCTTATCAAGGGCATTTTTAAGTAATGATTTTCAACTCGGATTGAGGAATTGGAGAGCTGAGTTTGAATTCCAGTTGTGTTCATTACATTCCTTTATATGATAATACCCAGGGGGAAAGTTATGAATCTAAATCTTTTTTTTTCCTAGTTATTATGTGTGCTTATCAAGAGGCATTTTTAAGTAATGATTTTCAACTCGGATTGAGGAATTGGAGAGCTGAGTTGAATTCCATTTGAGTTCATTACATTCACTTATATGATAATACCCAGGGTAAAGTTATGAATCTAAATCTTTTTTCTAGTTATTATGTGCTTATCAGAGGCATTTTTAAGTAATGATTTTCAACTCGGATTGAGGAATTGGAGAGCTGAGTTTGAATTCCATTTGAGTTCATTACATTCACTTATATGATAATACCCAGGGGAAAGTTATGAATCTAAATCTTTTTTTTTCTAGTTATTATGTGTGCTTATCAAAGAGGCATTTTTAAGTAATGATTTTCAACTCGGATTGAGGAATTGGAGAGCTGAGTTTGAATTCCATTTGAGTTCATTACATTCACTTATATGATAATACCCAGGGGAAAGTTATGAATCTAAATCTTTTTTTTTCCTAGTTATTATGTGTGCTTATCAAGAGGCATTTTTAAGTAATGATTTTCAACTCGGATTGAGGAATTGGAGAGCTGAGTTTGAATTCAGTTGTGTTCATTACATTCACTTATATGATAATACCCAGGGGAAAGTTATGAATCTAAATCTTTTTTTTTCTAGTTATTATGTGTGCTTATCAAGAGGCATTTTTAAGTAATGATTTTCAACTCGGATTGAGGAATTGGAAAGCTGAGTTTGAATTCCACATTTGAGTTCATTGAGTACTCACTTATATGATAATACCCAGGGGAAAGTTATGAATCTAAATCTTTTTTTTTTCCTAGTTATTATGTGTGCTTATCAAGAGGCATTTTTAAGTAATGATTTTCAACTCGGATTGAGGAATTGGAGAGCTGAGGTTTGAATTCCATTTGAGTTCATTACATTCACTTATATGATAATACCCAGGGGGGGGGGGGGGATGAATCTAAATCTTTTTTCTAGTTATTATGTGTGCTTATCAAGAGGCATTTTTTTAAGTAATGATTTTCAACTCGGATTGAGGAATTGGAGAGCTGAGTTTGAATTCCATTGAGTTCATTACATTCACTTATACTTAATCATGCCCAGGGGAAAGTTGTGAATCTAAATCTTTTTTTCCTAGTTGTGTATTGTGCTTATCAAAAGGCATTTTTAAGTAATGATTTTCAACTCGGATTGTGAGGAATTGGAGAGCTGAGTTTGAATTCCAGTTGTGTTCATTACATTCCTTATGTGATAATACAGGGGAAAGTTATGAATCTAAATCTTTTTCTAGTTATTATGTGTGCTTATCAAGAGGCATTTTAAGTAATGATTTTCAACTCGGATTGAGGAATTGGAGAGCTGAGTTTGAATTCCATTTGAGTTCATTACATTCACTTATGGTAATACCCAGGGGAAAGTTATGAATCTAAATCTTTTTTTCTAATAGTTATTATGTGCTTATCCCAAAGGCATTTTTAAGTAATGATTTTCAACTCGGATTGAGGAATTGGAGAGCTGAGTTTGAATTCCATTTGAGTTCATTACATTCACTTATATGATAATACCCAGGAAAGTTATGAATCTAAATCTTTTTTTCCTAGTTATTATGTGTGCTTATCAAGAGGCATTTTAAGTAATGATTTTCAACTCGGATTGAGGAATTGGAAAGCTGAGTTTGAATTCCATTTGAGTTCATTACATTCACTTATATGATAATACCCAGGGGAAAGTTATGAATCTACGTCTTTTTCCTGAATTCAACATGTGTGCTTATCAAGAGGCATTTTTAAGTAATGATTTTCAACTCGGATTGAGGAATTGGAGAGCTGAGTTTGAATTCCAGTTGTATTCATTACATTCACTTATATGATAATACCCAGGGGAAAGTTATGAATCTAAATCTTTTTTTTTCTGGTTATTATGTGCTTATCAAGAGGCATTTTTAAGTAATGATTTTCAACTCGGATTGAGGAATTGGAGAGCTGAGTTTGAATTCATTGAGTTCATTACATTCACTTATATGATAATGCAGAGGAAAGTTGGAATCTAAATCTTTTTTTTCCTAGTTATTATGTGTGCTTATCAAAGAGCATTTTTAAGTAATGATTTTCAACTCGGATTGAGGAATTGGAGAGCTGAGTTTGAATTCCATTTTGAGAGTTCATTACATTCACTTATATGATAATACCCCACGGGAAAGTTATGAATCTAAATCTTTTTTTCTAGTTATTATGTGCTTATCAAGAGGCATTTTTAAGTAATGATTTTCAACTCGGATTGAGGAATTGGAGAGCTGAGTTTGAATTCCATTTGAGTTCATTACATTCACTTATATGATAATGCAGGGGGAAAGTTATGAATCTAAATCTTTTTTTTCTAGTTATTATGTGTATCAGAGGCATTTTTAAGTAATGATTTTCAACTCGGATTGAGGAATTGGAGAGCTGAGTTTTGATTATTGAGTTAGTACATTCACTTATATGATATTACCCAGGGGAAAGTTATGAATCTAAATCTTTTTTTTTTCCTAGTTATTATGTGTGCTTATCCAAGAGGCATTTTTAGATAATGATTTTCAACTCGGATTGAGGAATTGGAGAGCTGAGTTTGAATTCCATTTGAGTTCATTACATTCACTTATATGATAATACCCAGGGGGAAAGTTATGAATCTAAATCTTTTTCTAGTTATTATGTGTGCTTATCAAGAGGCATTTTTAAGTAATGATTTTCAACTCGGATTGAGGAATTGGAGAGCTGAGTTTGAATTCCATTTGAGTTCATTACATTCATACATATGATAATACCCAGGAAAGTTATGAATCTAAATCTTTTTTTCCTAGTTATTATGTGCTTATCAAGAGGCATTTTTAAGTAATGATTTTCAACTCGGATTGAGGAATTGGAGAGCTGAGTTTGAATTCCATTTTGAGTTCATTACATTCACTTATATGATAATACCCAGGGTAAAGTTATGAATCTAAATCTTTTTTTTTTTTTCTAGTTATTATGTGTGCTTATCAAAGGCATTTTTAAGTAATGATTTTCAACTCGGATTGAGGAATTGGAGAGCTGAGTTTGAATTCCAGTTGTGTTCATTACATTCACTTATATGATAATACCCAGGGTAAAGTTATGAATCTAAATCTTTTTTTTTTCTAGTTATTATGTGTGCTTATCAAGAAGCATTTTTAAGTAATGATTTTCAACTCGGATTGAGGAATTGGGAGAGCTGAGTTTGAATTCCATTTGAGTTCATTACATTCACTTATATGATAATACCCAGGAAAGTTATGAATCTAAATCTTTTTTTTTCCTAGTTATTATGTGTGCTTATCAAGAGGCATTTTTAAGTAATGATTTTCAACTCGGATTGAGGGAATTGGAGAGCTGAGTTTGAATTCAGTTGTGTTCATTGCTTACTTATGATAATACCCAGGGGAAAGTTATGAATCTAAATCTTTTTTTTTTCTAGTTATTATGTGTGCTTATCAAGAGGCATTTTTAAGTAATGATTTTCAACTCGGATTGAGGAATTGGAGAGCTGAGTTTGAATTTTGATTGTGTTCATTACATTCACTTATATGATAATACCCAGGGGAAAGTTATGAATCTAAATCTTTTTTTTTCCTAGTTATTATGTGTATTTTGCTTATCAAGAGGCATTTTTGAAAGTAATGATTTTCAACTGGGTTGAGGAATTGGAGAGCTGAGTTTGAATTCAGTTGTGTTCATTACATTCACTTATGTAGTATGCCAGGGAAAAGTTATGAATCTAAAATCTTTTTTTCCTAGTTATTATGTGTGCTTATCAAGAGGCATTTTTAAGTAATGATTTTCAACTCGGATTGAGGAATTGGAGAGCTGAGTTTGAATTCATTTGAGTTCATTGCATTCACTTATATGATAATGCCAGAGAAAGTTATGAATCTAAATCTTTCCTAGTTATTGTATTATTGCTTATCAGAGAGCATTTTTAAGTAATGATTTTCAACTCGGATTGAGGAATTGGAGAGCTGAGTTTGAATTCCATTTGAGTTCATTGCATTCACTTATATGATAATACCCAGGGGAAAGTTATGAATCTAAATCTTTTTTTCCTAGTTATTATGTGTGCTTATCAAGAGGCATTTTAAGTAATGATTTTCAACTCGGATTGAGGAATTGAAGCTGAGTTTGAATTCCATTGAGTTCATTGCATTCACTTATGATAATACCCAGGGAAAGTTATGAATCTAAATCTTTTTTTTTCCTAGTTATTATGTGTGTATCAAGAGGCATTTTTAAGTAATGATTTTCAACTGGATTGAGGAATTGGAGAGCTGAGTTTGAATTACATTTGAGTTCATTGCATTCACTTATATGATAATACCCAGGGGAAAGTTATGAATCTAAATCTTTTTTTTTCCTAGTTATTATGTGTGCTTATCAAGAGGCATTTTTAAGTAATGATTTTCAACTCGGATTGAGGAATTGGAGAACTGAGTTTGAATTACATTTTGAGTTCATTGCATTCACTTATATGATAATACCCAGGAAAGTTATGAATCTAAATCTTTTTCCTAGTTATTATGTGTGCTTATCAAGAGGCATTTTTAAGTAATGATTTTCAACTCGGATTGAGGAATTGGAGAGCTGAGTTTGAATTCCATTTGGAGTTCATTACATTCACTTATATGATAATACCCAGGGGAAAGTTATGAATCTAAATCTTTTTTTTCTAGTTATTATGTGTGCTTATCAAAGAGCATTTTTAAGTAATGATTTTCAACTCGGATTGAGGAATTGGAGAGCTGAGTTTTGAATTCCAGTTGTGTTCATTACATTCACTTATATGATAATACCCAGGGAAAGTTATGAATCTAAATCTTTTTTTTTCTAGTTATTATGTGTGCTTATCAAGAGGCATTTTTAAGTAATGATTTTCAACTCGGATTGAGGAATTGGAGAGCTGAGTTTGAATTCCAGTTGTGTTCATTACATTTCATATATGATATGCAGGAAAGTTATGAATCTAAATCTTTTTTTCTAGTTATTGTATTGTGCTTATCAAGAGGCATTTTTAAGTAATGATTTTCAACTCGGATTGAGGAATTGGAAGGCTGAGTTTGAATTACATTTAGGTTCATGCATTCACTTATATGATATGCAGGAAAGGTATGAATCTAAATCTTTTTTTTTCCTAGTTATTATGTGCTTATCAAAGAGCATTTTTAAGTAATGATTTTCAACTCGGATTGAGGAATTGGAGAGCTGATTTGAATTCAGATGTATTCAATACATTAACTTATATGATAATACCCAGGGGAAAGTTATGAATCTAAATCACTTTTTTTTTTCTCGATTAATATGTGTGCTTATCAAGAGGCATTTTAAGTAATGATTTTCAACTCGGATTGAGGAATTGGAGAGCTGAGTTTGAATTCCATTTGAGTTCATTGCATTCACTTATATGATAATACCCAGGGGAAAGTTATGAATCTAAATCTTTTTTTTTTCCTAGTTATTATGTGTGTATCAAGAGGCATTTTTAAGTAATGATTCAACTCGGATTGAGGAATTGGAGAGCTAGGGCTGAATTCCATTTGAGTTCATTTACATTCACTTATATGATAATACCCAGGGGAAAGTTATGAATCTAAATCTTTTTCCTAGTTAATATGTGTGCTTATCAAGAGGCATTTTTAAGTAATGATTTCAACTCGGATTGAGGAATTGGAGAGCTGAGTTTGAATTCCATTGAGTTCATTGCATTCACTTAACCATGATAATACCCAGGGGAAAGTTATGAATCCACAATCTTTTTTCCTGGTTATTATGTGTGCTTATCAAGAGGCATTTTTAAGTAATGATTTTCAACTCAGGATTGAGGAATTGGAGAGCTGAGTTTGAATTACATTTGAGTTCATTGCATTCACTTATATGATAATACTGAGGAAAGTTATGAATCTAAATCTTTTTTTTTCCTAGTTATTATTGCTTATCAAGGAGCATTTTCGTAATGATTTTCAACTCGGATTGGGAATTGGAGAGCTGAGTTTGAATTCCATTTGAGTTCATTACATTCACTTATGTGATAATACCAGGGGAAGAGTTATGAATCTAAATCTTTCCTAGTTATTATGTGTGCTTATCAAGAGCATTTTTAAGTAATGATTTTCAACTCGGATTGAGGGTGGAGAGCTGAGTTTGAATTCAGTTAATATTCTTCGTCACTTATATGATAATACTAGGGAAAGTTGAATCTAAATCTTTTTCTAGTTATTATGTGTGCTTATCAAGAGGCATTTTTAAGTAATGATTTTCAACTCGGATTGAGGAATTGGAGAGCTGGTTGTGATTCAGTTGTGTTCATTACATTCATATATGATAATACCCAGGGAAAGTTATGAATCTAAATCTTTTTTTCTAGTTATTATGTGTGCTTATCAAGAGGCATTTTTAAGTAATGATTTTCAACTCGGATTGAGGAATTGGAGAGCTGAGTTTGAATTCCAGTTGTGTTCATTACATTCTTATATGATAATACCAGGGGGAAAGTTATAGATCTAAATCTTTTTTTTTTCTAGTTATTATGTGTGCTTATCAAGAGGCATTTTTAAGTAATGATTTTTCAACTCGGATTGAGGAATTGGAGAGCTGAGTTTGAATTCCAGTTGTGTTCATTACATTCACTTATATAACAGTAATACGGGGGAAAGTTATGAATCTAAATCTTTTTTTTCCTAGTTATTATGTGTTTATCAAGAGCATTTTTAAGTAATGATTTTCAACTCGGATTGAGAAATTGGAGAGCTGAGTTTGAATTCCATTTGAGTTCATTACATTCACTTATATGATAATACCCAGGGGAAAGTTATGAATCTAAATCTTTTTTTTCCTAGTTATTATGTGTGCTTATCAAGAGGCATTTTTTTTAAGTAATGATTTTCAACTCGGATTGAGGAATTGGAGAGCTGAGTTTGAATTCAGTTGTGTTCATTACATTCACTTATATGATAATACCCAGGGGAAAGTTATGAATCTAAATCTTTTTTTCTAGTTATTATGTGTGCTTATCAAGAGGCATTTTAAGTATTGATTTCAACTCGGATTGAGGTGGAGAGCTGAGTTTGAATTCCAGTTGTGTCCATTACATTCACTTATATGATAATACCCAGGGGAAAGTTATGAATCTAAATCTTTTTTCTAGTTATTATGTGTGCTTATCAAGAGGCATTTTTAAGTAATGATTTTCAACTCGGATTGAGGAATTGGAGAGCTGAGTTTGAATTCCAGTTGTGTTCATTACATTCACTTATATGATAATACCCAGGGAAAGTTGAATCCAAATCTTTTTTTCTAGTTATTATGTGTGCTTATCAAGAGGCATTTTTAAGTAATGATTTTCAACTCGGATTGAGGAATTGGAGAGCTGAGTTTGAATTCCAGTTGTGTTCATTACATTCACTTATGTATTAATACCCAGGGGAAAGTTATGAATCTAAATCTTTTCTAGTTATTATGTGTGCTTATCAAGAGGCATTTTTAAGTAATGATTTTCAACTCGGATTGAGGAATTGGAGAGCTGAGTTTGAATTCCAGTTGTGTTCATTACATTCACTTATATGATAATACTGAGGAAAGTTAATAGGAATCTAAATCTTTTTTTTTCTAGTTATTATGTGCTTATCAAGAGGCATTTTTAAGTAATGATTTTCAACTCGGATTGAGGGTCTGGAGAGCTGAGTTTGAATTCCATTTGAGTTCATTACATTCACTTATATGATAATACGGGAAAGTTATGAATCTAAATCTTTTTTTTTTCTGGTTATTATGTGTGCTTATCCGAGGCATTTTTGCGTAATGATTTTCAACTCGGATTGAGGAATTGGAGAGCTGAGTTTGAATTCCATTGAGTTCATTACATTCCTTATGATAATACCCAGGGGAAAGTTATGAATCTAAATCTTTTTTTCTAGTTATTATGTGTACTTGTCGAGGCATTTTTAAGTAATGATTTTCAACTCGGATTGAGGAATTGGAGAGCTGAGTTTGAATTTGATTGTGTTCATTACATTCACTTATATGATAATACCCAGGGGAAAGTTATGAATCTAAATCTTTTTTTTTTCCTAGTTATTATGTGCTTATCAAGAGGCATTTTTAAGTAATGATTTTCAACTCGGATTGAGGAATTGAGCTGAGTTTGAATTCCATTTGAGTTCATTACATTCACTTATATGATAATACCCAGGGGAAAGTTATGAATCTAAATCTTTTTTTCCTAGTTATTATGTGCTTATCAAGAGGCATTTTTAGTAATGATTTTCAACTCGGATTGAGGAATTGGAGAGCTGAGTTTGAATTCCATTTGAGTTCATTACATTCACTTATATGATAATACCCAGGGGAAAGTTATGAATCTAAATCTTTTTTTTTCTAGTTATTATGTGTGCTTATCAAGAGGCATTTTTAAATATTGATTTTCAACTCGGATTGTGAGGAATTGGAGAGCTGAGTTTGAATTCCAGTTGTGTTCATTACATTCACTTATATGATAATACCCAGGGGAAAGTTATGAATCTAAATCTTTTTTTTCTAGTTATTATGTGTGCTTATCAAGAGGCATTTTTAAGTAATGATTTTCAACTCGGATTGAGGAATTGGAGAGCTGAGTTTGAATTCCATTTGAGTTCATTACATTCACTTATATGATAATACCCAGGGGAGAAGTTATGAATCTAAATCTTTTTTTTCCTAGTTGTTATATTATCAAGAGGCATTTTAAGTAATGATTTTCAACTCGGATTGAGGAATTGGAGAGCTGAGTTTGAATTCCATTTGAGTTCATTACATTCACTTATATGATAATACCCAGGGGAAAGTTATGAATCTAAATCTTTTTTTTTCTAGTTATTATGTGTGCTTATCAAGAGGCATTTTTAAGTAATGATTTTTTCAACTCGGATTGAGGAATTGGAGAGCTGAGTTTGAATTCCAGTTGTGTTCATTACATTCACTTATATGATAATACCCAGGGGAAAGTTATGAATCTAAATCTTTTTCCTAGTTATTATGTGTGCTTATCAAGAGGCATTTTTAAGTAATGATTTTCAACTCGGATTGTGAGGGAGTGGAGAGCTGAGTTTGAATTCCATTGAGTTCATTACATTCACTTATAGAGTAATACCCAGGGGAAAGTTATGAATCTAAATCTTTTTTTCTAGTTATTATGTGCTTATCAAGAGGCATTTTTAAGTAATGATTTTCAACTCGGATTGAGGGAATTGGAGAGCTGAGTTTGAATTCCATTTGAGTTCATTACATTCACTTATATGATAATACCCAGGGAAAGTTACTGAATCTAAATCTTTTTTTTTCTAGTTATTATGTGTGCTTATCAAGAAGTATTTTTAAGTAATGATTTTCAACTCGGATTGAGGAATTGGAGAGCTGAGTTTGAATTCCCATTTGAGTTCATTGTTCTTATATGATATTTGGGAAAGTTATGAATCTAAATCTTTTTTTTTTTCTAGTTATTATGTGTGCTTATCAAGAGGCATTTTTAAGTAATGATTTTCAACTCGGCCAAGGAATTGGAGAGCTGAGTTTGAATTCCAGTTGTGTTCATTACATTCACTTATATGATAATACCCAGGGGAAAGTTATGAATCTAAATCTTTTTTTCCTAGTTATTATGTGTGCTTATCAAGAGGCATTTTTAAGTAATGATTTTCAACTCGGATTGAGGAATTGGAGAGCTGAGTTTGAATTCCAGTTGTGTTCATTACATTCACTTATATGATAATACCCAGGGGAAAGTTATGAATCTAAATCTTTTTCCTAGTTATTATGTGTGCTTATCAAAGAGCATTTTTAAGTAATGATTTTCAACTCGAGTTGAGGAATTGGAGAGAGCTGAGTTTGAATTCCAGTTGTGTTCATTACATTCACTTATATGATAATACCCAGGGAAAGTTATGAATCTAAATCTTTTTTTTTCCTAGTTATTATGTGTGCTTATCAAGAGGCATTTTTAAGTAATGATTTTCAACTCGGATTGAGGAATTGGAGAGCTGAGTTTGAATTCCATTTGAGTTCATTACATTCACTTATATGATAATACCCAGGGGAAAGTTATGAATCTAAATCTTTTTTTTTCTAGTTATTATGTGTGCTTATCAAGAGGCATTTTTAAGTAATGATTTTCAACTCGGATTGAGGAATTGGAGAGCTGAGTTTGAATTCCAGTTGTGTTCATTACATTCACTTATGTAATGTGCAGGAAAGTTATGAATCTAAATCTTTTTTTTTTTCTAGTTATTATGTGTGCTTATCAAGAGGCATTTTTAAGTAATGATTTTCAACTCGGATTGAGGAATTGGAGAGCTGAGTTTGAATTCCAGTTGTGTTCATTACATTCTTATATGATAATACCCAGGGGAAAGTTATGAATCTAAATCTTTTTTTTCTAGTTATTATGTGTGCTTATCAAGAGGCATTTTTAAGTAATGATTTTCAACTCGGATTGAGGAATTGGAGAGCTTTGATTTGAATTCCAGTTGTGTTCATTACATTCACTTATATGATAATACCCAGGGGAAAGTTATGAATCTAAATCTTTTTTTCTAATTGTGTGCTTATCAGAGGCATTTTTAAGTAATGATTTTCAACTCGGATTGAGGAATTAGAGCTGAGTTTGAATTCACATTGAGTTCATTACATTCACTTATATGATAATACCCAGGGGAAAGTTATGAATCTAAATCTTTTTTTTTTTCTAGTTATTATGTGTGCTTATCAAGAGGCATTTTTAAGTAATGATTTTCAACTCGGATTGAGGAATTGGAGAGCTGAGTTTGAATTCCAGTTGTCATTCTTCCATTCACTTATATGATAATACCCAGGGGAAAGTTATGAATCTAAATCTTTTTTTCTAGTTATTATGTGTGCTTATCAAAGGCATTTTTAAGTGATTTTCAACTCGGATTGAGGAATTGGAGAGCTGAGTTTAATTCCAGTTGTGTTCATTACATTCACTTATATGATAATACCAGGGGAAAGTTATGAATCTAAATCTTTTTTTCTAGTTATTATGTGTGCCTTATCAAGAGGCATTTTTAAGTAATGATTTTCAACTCGGATTGAGGAATTGGAGAGCTGAGTTTGAATTCTGATTGTGTTCATTACATTCACTTATATGATAATACCCAGGGGAAAGTTATGAATCTAAATCTTTTTTTTTTCCTAGTTATTATGTGTGCTTATCAAGAGGCATTTTAAGTAATGATTTTTAACTCGGATTGAGGAATTGGAGAGCTGAGTTTGGCAATTCAGTTATGTTCATTACATTCATATATCAATGATAATACCCGGAAAGTTATGAATCTAAATCTTTTTCTAGTTATTATGTGTGCTTATCAAGAGAGGCATTTTTAAGTAATGATTTTCAACTCGGATTGAGGAATTGGAAGCTGAGTTTGAATTAGTTGTGTTCATTACATTCACTTATATTGATAATACCCAGGGGAAAAGTTTTATGAATCTAAATCTTTTTTTTTTTCTAGTTATTATGTGTGCTTATCCAAGAGGCATTTTTAAGTAATGATTTTCAACTCGGATTGAGGAATTGGAGAGCTGAGTTTGAATTCCAGTTGTGTTCATTACATTCACTTATATGATAATACCCAGGGGAAAGTTATGAATCTAAATCTTTTTTTTTCTAGTTATTATGTGTGCTTATCAAGAGGCATTTTTAAGTAATGATTTTCAACTCGGATTGAGGAATTGGAGAGCTGAGTTTGAATTCCAGTTGTGTTCATTACATTCACTTATATGATAATACCCAGGGGAAAGTTATGAATCTAAATCTTTTTTTTTTCTAGTTATTATGTGTGCTTATCAAGAGGCATTTTTAAGTAATGATTTTCAACTCGGATTGAGAATTGGAGAGCTGAGTTTAGTTCAGTTGTGTTCATTACATTCACTTATATGATAATACCCAGGGGAAAGTTATGAATCTAAATCTTTTTTTTTTTCTAGTTATTATGTGCTTATCAAGAGGCATTTTTAAGTAATGATTTTCAACTCGGATTGAGGAATTGGAGAGCTGAGTTTGAATTCCAGTTATTGGTCATTACATTCACTTATATGATAATACCCAGGGGAAAAGTTATGAATCTAAATCTTTTTTTTTTCTAGTTATTATGTGTGCTTATCAAGAGGCATTTTTAAGTAATGATTTTCAACTCGGATTGAGGAATTGGAGAGCTGAGTTTGAATTCCAGTTGTGTTCATTTCATTCATATATGATAATACCCAGGGGAAAGTTATGAATCTAAATCTTTTTTTTTTCTAGTTATTATGTGTGCTTATCAAGAGGCATTTTAAGTAATGATTTTTCAACTCGGATTGAGGAATTGGAGAGCTGAGTTTGAATTCCAGTTGTGTTCATTACATTCATATATGATAATACCCAGGGGAAAGTTATGAATCTAAATCTTTTTTTTTTCTAGTTATTATGTGTGCTTATCAAGAGGCATTTTTAAGTAATGATTTTCAACTCGGATTGAGGAATTGGAGAGCTGAGTTTGAATTCCAGTTGTGTTCATTACATTCACTTATATGATAATACCCAGGGGAAAGTTATGAATCTAAATCTTTTTTTTTTCTAGTTATTATGTGTGCTTATCAAGAGGCATTTTTAAGTAATGATTTTCAACTCGGATTGAGGAATTGGAGAGCTGAGTTTGAATTCCAGTTGTGTTCATTACATTCTTATATGATAATACCCAGGGGAAAGTTATGAATCTAAATCTTTTTTTTTTTATCAAGAGGCATTTAAGTAATGATTTTCAGCATCGGATTGAGGAATTGGAGAGCTGAGTTTGAATTCCAGTTGTGTGTTCATTACATTCACTTATATGATAATACCCAGGGGAAAGTTATGAATCTAAATCTTTTTTTTCTGGTTATTATGTGTGCTTATCAAGAGGCATTTTTAAGTAATGATTTTCAACTCGGATTGAGGAATTGGAGAGCTGAGTTTGAATTCCAGTTGTGTTCATTACATTCACTTATATGATAATACCCAGGGGAAAGTTATGAATCTAAATCTTTTTCTAGTTATTATGTGTGCTTATCAAGAGGCATTTTTAAGTAATGATTTTCAACTCGGATTGAGGAATTGGAGAGCTGAGTTTGAATTCCAGTTGTGTTCATTACATTCACTTATATGATAATACCCAGGGGAAAGTTATGAATCTAAATCTTTTTTTTTTCTAGTTATTATGTGTGCTTATCGAAGGCATTTTTAAGTAATGATTTTCAACTAGGATTGAGGAATTGGAGAGCTGAGTTTGAATTCAGTTGTTCATATTCATTCACTTATATGTGTAATGTGCAGAAGAGATTATGAATCTAAATCTTTCTAGTTATTATGTGTGCTTATCAAGAGGCATTTTTAAGTAATGATTTTCAACTCGGATTGAGGAATTGGAGAGCTGAGTTTGAATTCCATTTGAGTTCATTACATTCACTTATATGATAATACCCAGGGGGAAAGTTATGAATCTAAATCTTTTTTTTTCTGATTCTATTATGTGTGCTTATCAAGAGGCATTTTTAAGTAATGATTTTCAACTCGGATTGAGGAATTGGAGAGCTGAGTTTGAATTCAACTGAGTTCATTACATTCACTTATATGATAATACCAGAAGAGATTATGAATCTAAATCTTTTTTTTTCTAGTTATTATGTGTGCTTATCAAGAGGCATTTTTAAGTAATGATTTTCAACTCGGATTGAGGAATTGGAGAGCTGAGTTTGAATTCCACATTTGAGTTCATTACATTCACTTATATGATAATACCCAGGGAAAGTTATGAATCTAAATCTTTTCTAGTTATTATGTGTGCTTATCAAGAGGCATTTTTAAGTAATGATTTTCAACTCGGATTGAGGAATTGGAGAGCTGAGTTTTGAATTCCATTTGAGTTCATTACATTCACTTATATGATAATACCCAGGGGAAAGTTATGAATCTAAATCTTTTTTTCTAGTTATTATGTGTGCTTATCAAGAGGCATTTTTAAGTAATGATTTTCAACTCGGATTGAGGGAATTGGAGAGCTGAGTTCTTGAATTCAGTTGTGTTCATTACATTCACTTATATGATAATACAGAGGGGAAAGTTATGAATCTAAATCTTTTTTTTTTCTAGTTATTATGTGTGCTTATCAAGAGGCATTTTTAAGTAATGATTTTCAACTCGGATTGAGGAATTGGAGAGCTGAGTTTGAATTTATTGGATTCATTACATTCCCTTATGATAATACCCAGGAAAGTTATGAATCTAAATCTTTTTTTTTTCTAGTTATTATGTGTGCTTATCAAGAGGCATTTTAAGTAATGATTTTCAACTCGGATTGAGGAATTGGAGAGCTGAGTTTGAATTCCATTTGAGTTCACATTACATTCACTTATATGATAATACCCAAGGAAAGTTATGAATCTAAATCTTTTTTTTTCTAGTTATTATGTGTGCTTATCAAGAGGCATTTTTAAGTAATGATTTTCAACTCGGATTGAGGAATTGGAGAGCTGAGTTTGAATTCCAATTGTGTTAGTACTACATTCTTATATGATAATACCCAGGGAAAAGTTATGAATCTAAATCTTTTTTTTTTTTTCTAGTTATTATGTGTGTGCTTATCAAGAGGCATTTTTAAGTAATGATTTTCAACTCGGATTGAGGAATTGGAGAGCTGAGTTTGAATTCCATTTTGAGTTCATTACATTCACTTATATGATAATACCCAGGGGAAAGTTATGAATCTAAATCTTTTTTTCTAGTTATTATGTGTGCTTATCCAGGCATTTTTAAGTAATGATTTTCAACTCGGATTGAGGAATTGGAGAGCTGAGTTTGAATTCCAGTGAGTTCTGATACATTCACTTATATGATATGCAGAGAGATTATGAATCTAAATCTTTCTAGTTATTATGTGCTTATCAAGAGGCATTTTTAAGTAATGATTTTCAACTCGGATTGAGGAATTGGAGAGCTGAGTTTGAATTACATTTTGAGTTCATTACATTCACTTATGATAATAGGGGAAAGTTATGAATCTAAATCTTTTCTAGTTATTATATGTGCTTATCAAGAGGCATTTTTAAGTAATGATTTTCAACTCGGATTGAGGAATTAGGCTTGGGTTTGAATTCCATTGGTTAATTACATTACTTATATGATAATACCAGAGGTTATGAATCTAAATCTTTTTCTAGTTATTATGTGTGCTTATCAAGCATTTTTAAGTAATGATTTTCAACTAGGATTGAGGAATTGGAGAGCTGAGTTTGTGAATTCCATTTGAGTTCATTACATTCACTTATATGATAATACCCAGGAAAGTTATGAATCTAAATCTTTTCTGGTTATTATGTGTGCTTATCAAGAGGCATTTTTAAGTAATGATTTTCAGCACTCGGATTGAGGAATTGAAGCTGAGTTTGAATTCCATTTGAGGTTTATTACATTCACTTATGCTGATAATGCCAGAGAGAATTGTGAATCTCGTCTTTTTTCTGGTTATTGTGTGTGCTTATCAAGAGGCATTTTAGTAATGATTTTCCGCTCGGATTGAGGAATTGGGAGAGCTGAGTTTGAATTCCATTTGAGTTCATTACATTCACTTATATGATAATACCCAGGGGAAAGTTATGGTCATTAAATCTTTTTCTAGTTATTATGTATTGTATCAAAGAGGCATTTTTAAGTAATGATTTTCAACTCGGATTGAGGAATTGGAGAGCTGAGTTTGAATTCCATTTGGAGTTCATTACATTCACTTATATGATAATACCCAGGGGAAAGTTATGAATCTAAATCTTTTTCTAGTTATTATTGACCATATCAAGAGGCATTTTGGTAATGATTTTCAACCTCAGGATTAGGGGTGGAGAGCTGAGTTTGAATTCATTGAGTTCATTACATTCTTATATGATAATACCCAGGGGAAAGTTATGGGTCTAAATCTTTTTCTGAATTATTATGTGTGCTTGTCAAGAGGCATTTTTAAGTAATGATTTTCAACTCGGATTGAGGAATTGGAGAGCTGAGTTTGAATTCCATTTGAGTTCATTACATTCACTTGTATGATAATACCCAGGGGAAAGTTATGAATCTAAATCTTTTTTTCTAGTTGTGTATTGCTTATCAAGAGGCATTTTTAAGTAATGATTTTCAACTCGGATTGAGGAATTGGAGAGCTGAGTTTGAATTCCATTGAGTTCATTACATTCATATATGATAATACCCCAGGAAAGTTATGAATCTAAATCTTTTTTTTTCCTAGTTATTATGTGTGCTTGTCAAGGGGCATTTTTAAGTAATGATTTTCAACTCGGATTCCAGAATTGGAGAGCTGAGTTTGAATTCCACATTTGAGTTCATTGTTCACTTATGTGATAATACCCAGGAAAGTTATGTGGATACAGAAATCTTTTTCTAGTTATTATTGTATCAAGAGGCATTTTTAAGTAATGATTTTCAACTCGGTTGAAAATTGGAGAGCTGAGTTTGAATTCCATTTGAGTTCATTACATTCATATATACCAATGTGCAGAGGAAAGTTATGAATCTAAATCTTTTTTTTTTCTAGTTATTATGTGTGCTTATCAAAGAGCATTTTTAAGTAATGATTTTCAACTCGGATTGAGGAATTGGAGAGCTGAGTTTTGAATTCCAGTTAATATTCATTACATTCACTTATATGATAATACAGGAAAGTTATGAATCTAAATCTTTTTTCTAGTTATTATGTGTGCTTATCAAGGCATTTTTGGTAGTGATTTTCAACTCGGATTGAGGAATTGGAGAGGCTGAGTTTGAATTCCATTTGAGTTCATTACATTCACTTATATGATAATACCCAGGGGAAAGTTATGAATCTAAATCTTTTTTTCTGGTTAATGTGTGTATCCAAAGAGGCATTTTTAAGTAATGATTTTCAACTCGGATTGAGAATTGGAGAGCTGAGTTTGAATTCCATTTGAGTTCATTACATTCACTTATATGATAATACCCAGGGGAAAGTTATGAATCTAAATCTTTTTTTCTAGTTATTATATTGTGCTTATCCAGAGGCATTTTTAAGTAATGATTTTCAACTAGGATTGAGGGAATTGGAGGACTGGGTTGAATTCCATTGAGTTCATTACATTCACTTATATGATAATACCCAGGGGAAAGTTATGAATCTAAATCTTTTTCTAGTTGTTATGTGTATCAAGGAGGCATTTTTTAAGTAATGATTTTCAACTCGGATTGAGGAATTGGAGAGCTGAGGTTTGAATTCCAGTTGTGTTCATTACATTCACTTATATGATAATACCAGAAGATTATGAATCTAAATCTTTTTTTCTAGTTATTATGTGTGCTTATCCGAGGCATTTTTAAGTAATGATTTTCAACTCGGATTGAGGAATTGAAGCTGAGTTTGAATTCCATTGAGTTCATTACATTCATATATGATAATACCCAGGGAAAGTTATGAATCTAAATCTTTTTTTTTTCTAGTTATTATGTGCTTATCAAGAGGCATTTTTAAGTAATGATTTTCAACTCGGATTGAGAATTGGAGAGCTGAGTTTGAATTCCAGTTGTGTTCCGCCACATTCACTTATATGATAATACCCAGGGAAAGTTATGAATCTAAATCTTTTTTTTTCTAGTTATTATGTGTGCTTATCAAGAGGCATTTTTAAGTAATGATTTTCAACTCGGATTGAGGAATTGGAGAGCTGAGTTTGAATTCCAAGATTGTGTTCATTACATTCACTTATATGATAATACCCAGGGGAAAGTTATGAATCTAAATCTTTTTTTTTTTCTAGTTATTATGTGTGCTTATCCAAAGAGGCATTTTTAAGTAATGATTTTCAACTCGGATTGAGGAATTGGAGAGCGGGATTTGAATTCCGATTGTGTTCATTACATTCACTTATATGAAAAGTAGTACAGGGGAAAGTTGTGAATCTAAATCTTTTTTTTCTAGTTATTATGTGTGCTTATCCAAGAGGCATTTTTTAAGTAATGATTTTCAACTCGGATTGAGGAATTGGAGAGCTGAGTTTGAATTCCAGTTGTGTTCATTACATTCACTTATGATAATACCCAGGAAAGTTATGAATCTAAATCTTTTTTTCTAGATTATTATGTGTGCTTATCAAAGAGGCATTTTTAAGTAATGATTTTCAACTCGGATTGAGGAATTGGAGAGCTGAGTTTGAATTCCAGTTGTGTTCATGCATTCACTTATATGATAATGCAGAAGAGATTATGAATCTAAATCTTTTTTTTTTTTCTAGTTATTATGTGTGTATCAAAGAGCATTTTTAAGTAATGATTTTCAACTCGGATTGAGGAATTGGAGAGCTGAGTTTGAATTTGATTTAGCCATTCATTCATTCACTTATATGATAATACCCGGGAAAGTTATGAATCTAAATCTTTTTCTAGTTATTATGTGTGCTTATCAAGAGGCATTTTTAAAGTAATGATTTTCAACTCGGATTGAAATTGGAGAGCTGAGTTTGAATTCCATTGAGGTTCATTACATTCCTTATATGATAATACCCAGGGGAAAGTTATGAATCTAAATCTTTTTTTTTCCTAGTTATTATGTGTGCTTATCAAGAGGCATTTTTAAGTAATGATTTTCAACTCGGATTGAGGAATTGGAGAGCTGAGTTTGAATTCCAGTTGTGTTCATTACATTCACTTATATGATAATACCCAGGGGAAAGTTATGAATCTAAATCTTTTTTTTTTCTAGTTATTATGTGTGTGCTTATCAAGAGGCATTTTTAAGTAATGATTTTCAACTCGGATTGAGGAATTGGAGGAAGCTGAGTTTGAATTCCAGTTGTGTTCATTACATTCATATATATGATAATACCCAGGAAAGTTATGAATCTAAATCTTTTTTTTTCTAGTTATTATGTGTGCTTATCAGAGGCATTTTTAAGTAATGATTTTCAACTCGGATTGAGGAATTGGAGAGCTGAGTTTGAATTCCAGTTGTGTTCGTACATTCACTTATGATATTACCCAGGAAAGTTATGAATCTAAATCTTTTTTTTTCTAGTTATTATGTGTACTTATCAAGAGGCATTTTTAAATATTGATTTTCAACTCGGATTGAGGAATTGGAGAGCTGAGTTTGAATTCCATTGAGTTCATTACATTCCTTATGATAATACCCAGGGAAAGTTATGAATCTAAATCTTTTTTTCCTAGTTATTATGTGTGCTTATCAAGAGAGCATTTTTAAATGATTTTCAACTCGGATTGAGGAATTGGAGAGCTGAGTTTGAATTCCAGTTGTGTTCATACATTCACTTATGATAATACCCAGGGGAAAGTTATGAATCTAAATCTTTTTTTTTTTTCTGAATTGTGTATTATTACTTATCAAGAGGCATTTTTAAATGATTTTCAACTCGGATTGAGGAATTGGAGAGCTGAGTTTGAATTCCAGTTGTGTTCATTACATTCACTTATATGATAATGCAGAGGGGAAAGTTATGAATCTAAATCTTTTTCTGATTATTATGTGTGCTTATCAAGAGGCATTTAAGTAATGATTTTCAACTCGGATTGAGGAATTGGAGAGCTAGGTTTGAATTCCAGTTGTGTTCATTACATTCACTTATATGATAATACCCAGGGGGAAAGTTATGAATCTAAATCTTTTTTTTTCTAGTTATTATGTGTGCTTATCAGAAGGCATTTTTAAGTAATGATTTTCAACTCGGATTTATGAGGAATTGGAGAGCTGAGTTTGAATTCCATTTGAGTTCATTACATTCACTTATATGATAATACCCAGGGGAAAGTTATGAATCTAAATCTTTTTTTTTCTAGTTATTATGTGTGTATCAAGAGGCATTTTTTTAAGTAATGATTTTCAACTAGGATTGAGGAATTGGAGAGCTGAGTTTGAATTTGAATTGTGTTCATTACATTCACTTATATGATAATACCCAGGGGAGAAGTTATGAATCTAAATCTTTTTCTAGTTATTATGTGCTTATCAAGAGGCATTTTTAAGTAATGATTTTCAACCTAGGATTGAGGAATTGGAGAGGCAGGTTTGAATTCCAGTTGTGTTCGTACATTCACTTATATGATAATACCCAGGAAAGTTATGAATCTAAATCTTTTTCTAGTTATTATGTGTGCTTATCAAGAGGCATTTTTAAGTAATGATTTTCAACTCGGATTGAGGAATTGGAGAGCTGAGTTTGAATTCCAGTTCGTGTTCATTACATTCACTTATGATAATACCCAGGGGAAAGTTATGAATCTAAATCTTTTTCTAGTTATTATGTGTGTGTATCAAGAGGCATTTTTAAGTAATGATTTTCAACTCGGATTGAGGAATTGGAGAGCTGAGTTTGAATTCCAGTTGTGTTCATTACATTCCTACACTTATATGATAATACCCAGGGGGAAAGTTATGAATCTAAATCTTTTTCTAGTTATTATGTGTGCTTATCAAGAGAGCATTTTTAAGTAATGATTTTCAACTCGGATTGAGGAATTGGAGAGCTGAGTTTGAATTCCAGTTGTGTTCATTACATTCACTTTTCTATGATAATACCCAGGGGAAAGTTATGAATCTAAATCTTTTTTTTTCTAGTTATTATGTGTGCTTATCAAAGAGCATTTTAAGTAATGATTTTCAACTCGGATTGAGGAATTGGAGAGCTGAGTTTGAATTCATTGAGTTCATTACATTCACTTATATGATAATACCCAAGAAGATTGCTTAGATCTAAATCTTTTTTTTTCTGATTATTATGTGTGCTTATCAAGAGGCATTTTTAAGTAATGATTTTCAACTCGGATTGAGGAATTGAGAGAGCTGGTTTGAATTCAGTTGTGTTCATTACATTCACTTATATGATAATACCCAGGGAAAGTTATGAATCTAAATCTTTTTTTTTTCTGGTTATTGTGTGTATCCAAGAGGCATTTTTAGTAATGATTTTCGCTCGGATTGAGGTGGAAGCTGAGTTTGAATTCCAGTTGTGTTCATTACATTCACTTATATGATAATACCCAGGGAAAGTTATGAATCGATGTCTTTTTTTTTTCTGGTTATTGTGTGTGCTTATCAAAAGGCATTTGGTAATGATTTTCAACTCGGATTGGGGTGAAGCTGAGTTTGGTTGTTGATTTCATTACATTCACTTATATGATAATACCCAGGGAAAGTTATAGATCTAAATCTTTTTCTAAGGTGTATGTGTGTATCAAGAAGGCATTTTTAAGTAATGATTTTCAACTCGGATTGAGGGAATTGAAGCTGAGGTTTGAATTCCAGTTGTGTTCATTACGCTCACTTATATGATAATGCCAGAAGTATGAATCTAAATCTTTTTTTTTTCTAGTTATTATGTGTGCTTATCAAGAGGCATTTTTAAGTAATGATTTTCAACTCGGATTGAGGAATTGGAGAGCTGAGTTTGAATTCATTTGAGTTCATTACATTTCACTTATATTGATAATACCCAGGGGAAAGTTATGAATCTAAATCTTTTTTTCCTAGTTATTATGTGTATCAAGAGGCATTTTTTAATGTGTATTGATTTTCAACTCGGATTGAGGAATTGGAGAGCTGAGTTTGAATTCCAGTTATGTTCATTACATTCACTTATATGATAATACCCAGGGGAAAGTTATGAATCTAAATCTTTTTTTCCTGGTTAATGTGTGTGCTTATCAAGAGGCATTTTTAAGTAATGATTTTCAACTCGGATTGAGGTGGAGAGCTGAGTTTGAATTCCAGTTGTGTTCATTACATTCACTTATATGATAATACCCAGGAAAGTTATGAATCTAAATCTTTTTTTTTCTAGTTATTATGTGTGCTTATGAAGAGGCATTTTTAAGTAATGATTTTCAACTCGGATTGAGGAAATTGGAGAGCTGAGTTTGAATTCCATTTGAGTTCATTACATTCACTTATATGATAATACCCAGGGGAAAGTTATGAATCTAAATCTTTTTTTCTAGTTGTGTGCTTATCAGAGGCATTTTTAAGTAATGATTTTCAACTCGGATTGAGGAATTGGAGAGCTGAGTTTGAATTCCAATTGTGTTCATTACATTCACTTATATGATAATACCCAGGGGAAAGTTGTAGATCTAAATCTTTTTTTTTTTCTAGTTATTATGTGTGCTTATCAAGAGGCATTTTTAAGTAATGATTTTCAACTCGGATTGAGGAATTGGAGAGCTGAGTTTGAATTCATTGATTCATTACATTCATATGTAGTATGCCAGGGAGAGATTATGAATCTAAATCTTTTTTTCCTAGTTATTATGTGTGCTTATCAAGAGGCATTTTTAAGTAATGATTTTCAACTCGGATTGAGGAATTGAGCTGAGTTTGAATTCCAGTTGTGTTCATTACACTTATGTGAGAAGTAATACCCAGGGGGAAAGTTATGAATCTAAATCTTTTTTTCCTGGTTATTATGTGTGTATCAGAGGCATTTTTAAGTAATGATTTTCAACTCGGATTGAGGAATTGGAGAGCTGGTTTGAATTCCATTTGAGTTCATTACATTCACTTATATGATAATACCCAGGGGAAAGTTATGAATCTAAATCTTTTTTTCCTAGTTATTATGTGTGCTTATCAAGGGCATTTTTAAGTAATGATTTTCAACTCGGATTGAGGAATTGGAGAGCTGAGTTTGAATTCCAGTTGTGTTCATTACATTCACTTATATGATAATACCCAGGAAAGTTATGAATCTAAATCTTTTTTTTTTCTAGTTATTATGTGTGCTTATCAAGAGGCATTTTTAAGTAATGATTTTCAACTCGGATTGAGGAATTGGAGAGCTGAGTTTGAATTCCATTTGAGTTCATTACATTCACTTATATGATAATACGGGGGGAAAGTTATGAATCTAAATCTTTTTTTCCTAGTTATTATGTGTGCTTATCAAGAGGCATTTTTAAGTAATGATTTCAGCTCGGATTGAGGAATTGGAGAGCTGAGTTTGAATTCCAGTTGTATTCATTACATTCACTTATATGAAATAATACCAGGGGAAAGTTATGAATCTAAATCTTTTTTTTCCTAGTTATTATGTGTATCAAGAGGCATTTTAGTAATGATTGCAACTCGGATTGAGGAATTGAGCTGAGTTTGAATTCCCAGTTGTGTTCATTACATTCACTTATATGATATGCAGAAGATTATGAATCTAAATCTTTTTTTCCTAGTTATTATGTGTGCTTATCAAGAGGCATTTTTAAGTAATGATTTTCAACTCGGATTGAGGAATTGGAGAGCTGAGTTTGAATTCCATTGATTCATTACAATTTCACACTTATGTGATAATGCCCAGGGGGAAAGTTATGAATCTAAATCTTTTTTTTTTTCTGGATTATTATGTGTGCTTATCAAGAGGCATTTTTAAGTAATGATTTTCAACTCGGATTGAGGAATTGGAGAGCTGAGTTTGAATTCCAGTTGTGTTCATTACATTCCTTATATGATAATACTGAGGGGGAAAGTTATGAATCTAAATCTTTTTCTAGTTATTATGTGTGCTTATCAAGAGGCATTTTTAAGTAATGATTTTCAACTCGGATTGAGGAATTGGAGAGCTGAGTTTAATTCATTTGATTCATTACATTCACTTATATGATAATACTGGGGGGAAAGTTATGAATCTAAATCTTTTTTTTCTAGTTATTATGTGTGCTTATCAAGAGCATTTTTAAGTAATGATTTTCAACTCGGATTGAGGAATTGGAGAGCTGAGTTTGAATTCCAGTTGTGTTCATTACATTCACTTATATGATAATACCCAGGGGAAAGTTATGAATCTAAATCTTTTTCTAGTTATTATGTGTGCTTATCAAGAGGCATTTTTTTAAGTAATGATTTTCAACTCGGATTGAGGAATTAAGAGCTGAGTTTGAATTCAGTGAGGTTCATTACATTCAACATGATAATACCAGGGGAAAGTTATGAATCTAAATCTTTTTTCCTAGTTATTATGTGTGCTTATCAGAGAGCATTTTAAGTAATGATTTTCAACTCGGATTGAGGAATTGGAGAGCTGAGTTTGAATTCCAGTTTGTGTTCATTACATTCACTTATACTTAAATACCCAGGGGAAAGTTATGAATCTAAATCTTTTTTTCTAGTTATTATGTGTGCTTATCAGAGAGCATTTTTAAGTAATGATTTTCAACTAGGATTGAGGAATTGGAGAGCTGAGTTTGAATTCCATTTGAGTTCATTACATTCACTTATATGATAATACCCAGGGGAAAGTTATGAATCTAAATCTTTTTTTCCTAGTTATTATGTGTGCTTATCAAGAGGCATTTTTAAGTAATGATTTTCAACTGGATTGAGGAATTGGAGAGCTGAGTTTGAATTCATTTGAGTTCATTACATTCACTTGTATGATAATACCCAGGGAAAGATTATGAATCTAAATCTTTTTTTTTTCTAGTTATTATGTGCTTATCAAGAGGCATTTTTAAGTAATGATTTTCAACTCGGATTGAGGAATTGGAGAGCTGGGTTTGAATTCCAGTTGTGTTCATTACATTCACTTATGTGATAATACCCAGGGAAAGTTATGAATCTAAATCTTTTTCTGGTTATTATGTGTGTATCCAGAGGGCATTTTAAGTAATGATTTTCAACTCGGATTGAAGGAATTGGAAGCGAGTTTGAATTCCCATTGATTCATTACATTCACTTATATGATAATACCCGAGGGGAAAGTTATGAATCTAAATCTTTTTTTTTCCTAGTTATTATGTGTGCTTATCAAGAGGCATTTTTTAAGTAATGATTTTCAACTCGGATTGAGGAATTGGGCTTAGGTTTGAATTCCATTTGAGTTCATTACATTCACTTATGATAATACCCAGGGGAAAGGTATGTGAATCATTGTAACACCTCTTCC
>JBBBDQ010023226.1:0-21351 GCA_037127315.1 Ascarosepion bandense
GTGGTGTACAAGGCTAATTTTACCAATCTTTATTTTTATTATAATTAAGTTAGTGAATATGAAACAATTAAGTGGTACAAGGCTAATTTTACCAATCTTTATTTTTATTATAATTAAGTTAGTGAATATGAAACAATTAAGTGGTACAAGGCTAATTTTACCAATCTTTATTTTTATTATAATTAAGTTAGTGAATATGAAACAATTAAGTGGTACAAGGCTAATTTTACCAATCTTTATTTTTATTATAATTAAGTTAGTAGATATGAAACAATTAAGTGGTACAAGGCTAATTTTACCAATCTTTATTTTTATTATAATTAAGTTAGTGAATATGAAACAATTAAATTGGTACAAGGCTAATTTTACCAATCTTTATTTTTATTATAATTAAGTTAGTGAATGGCAAACAATTAAGTGGTACAAAGGTACTAATTTTACCAATCTTTATTTTTATTATAATTAAGTTAGTGAATATGAAACAATTAAGTGGTACAAGGCTAATTTTACCAATCTTTATTTTTATTATAATTAAGTTAGTGAATATGAAACAATTAAGTGGTACAAGGCTAATTTTACCAATCTTTATTTTTATTATAATTAAGTTAGTGAATATGAAACAATTAAGTGGTACAAGGCTAATTTTACCAATCTTTATTTTTATTATAATTAAGTTAGTGAATATGAAACAATTAAGTGGTACAAGGCTAATTTTACCAATCTTTATTTTTATTATAATTAAGTTAGTGAATATGAAACAATTAAGTGGTACAAAGCTAATTTTACCAATCTTTATTTTTATTATAATTAAGTTAGTGAATATGAAACAATTAAGTGGTACAAGGCTAATTTTACCAATCTTTATTTTTATTATAATTAAGTTAGTGAATATGAAACAATTAAGTGGTACAAGGCTAATTTTACAATCTTTATTTTTTATTATAATTAAGTTAGTGAATATGAAACAATTAAGTGGTACAAGGCTAATTTTACCAATCTTTATTTTTATTATAATTAAGTTAGTGAATATGAAACAATTAAGTGGTACAAGGCTAATTTTACCAATCTTTATTTTTATTATAATTAAGTTAGTGAATATGAAACAATTAAGTGGTACAAGGCTAATTTTACCAATCTTTATTTTTATTATAATTAAGTTAGTGAATATGAAACAATTAAGTGGTACAAGGCTAATTTTACCAATCTTTATTTTTATTATAATTAAGTTAGTGAATATGAAACAATTAAGTGGTACAAGGCTAATTTTACCAATCTTTATTTTTTATTATATATTAAGTTAGTGAATATGAAACAATTAAGTGGTACAAGGCTAATTTTACCAATCTTTTATTTTTATTATAATTAAGTTAGTGAATATGAAACAATTAAGTGGTACAAGGCTAATTTTACCAATCTTTATTTTTATTATAATTAAGTTAGTGAATATGAAACAATTAAGTGGTACAAGTGATTTCGCAATCTTTATTTTTATTATAATTAAGTTAGTGAATATGAAACAATTAAGTGGTACGAGAGCTAATTTTACCAATCTTTATTTTTATTATAATTAAGTTAGTGAATATGAAACAATTAAGTGGTACAAGGCTAATTTTACCAATCTTTATTTTTATTATAATTAAGTTAGTGAATATGAAACAATTAAGTGGTACAAGGCTAATTTTACCAATCTTTATTTTTATTATAATTAAGTTGAATTATGAAACAATTAAGTGGTACCTGGAGCTAATTTTACAATCTTTTATTTTTATTATAATTAAGTTAGTGAATATCCTGAAACAATTAAGTGGTACAAGGCTAATTTTACCAATCTTTATTTTTATTATAATTAAGTTAGTGAATATGAAACAATTAAGTGGTACAAGGCTAATTTTACCAATCTTTATTTTTATTATAATTAAGTTAGTGAATATGAAACAATTAAGTGGTACGAGTAATTTTACCAATCTTTATTTTTATTATAATTAAGTTAGTGAATATGAAACAATTAAGTGGTACAAAGGCCTAATTTTTACCAATCTTTTATTTTTATTATAATTAAGTTAGTGAATATGAAACAATTAAGTGGTACAAGGCTAATTTTACCAATCTTTATTTTTATTATAATTAAGTTAGTGAATATGAAACAATTAAGTGGTACAAGGCTAATTTTACCAATCTTTATTTTTATTATAATTAAGTTAGTGAATATGAAACAATTAAGTGGTACAAGGCTAATTTTACCAATCTTTATTTTTATTATAATTAAGTTAGTGAATATACAAACAATTAAGTGGTACAAGGCTAATTTTACTAATCTTTATTTTTATTATAATTAAGTTAGTGAATATGAAACAATTAAGTGGTACAAGGCTAATTTTACCAATCTTTATTTTTATTATAATTAAGTTAGTGAATATGAAACAATTAAGTGGTACAAGGCTAATTTTACCAATCTTTATTTTTATTATAATTAAGTTAGTGAATATGAAACAATTAAGTGGTACAAGGCTAATTTTACCAATCTTTATTTTTATTATAATTAAGTTAGTGAATATGAAACAATTAAGTGGTACAAGGCTAATTTTACACAATCTTTATTTTTATTATAATTAAGTTAGTGAATATGAAACAATTAAGTGGTACAAGGCTAATTTTACCAATCTTTATTTTTATTATAATTAAGTTAGTGAATATGAAACAATTAAGTGGTACAAGGCTAATTTTACCAATCTTTATTTTTATTATAATTAAGTTGATGAATATGAAACAATTAAGTGGTAGAGCTAATTTTACCAATCTTTATTTTTATTATAATTAAGTTGATGAATATGAACAATTAAGTGGTACAAGGCTAATTTTACCAATCTTTATTTTTATTATAATTAAGTTAGTGAATATGAAACAATTAAAGGTGGTACAAGGTAATTGCAATCTTTATTTTTATTATAATTAAGTTAGTGAATATGAAACAATTAAGTGGTACAAGGCTAATTTTACCAATCTTTATTTTTATTATAATTAAGTTAGTGAATATGAAACAATTAGTGGTACAAGGCTAATTTTACCAATCAACATTTTTATTATAATTAAGTTAGTGAATATGAAACAATTAAGTGGTACAAGGCTAATTTTACCAATCTTTATTTTTATTATAATTAAGTTAGTGAATATGAAACAATTAAGTGGTACAAGGCTAATTTTACCAATCTTTATTTTTATTATAATTAAGTTAGTGAATATGAAACAATTAAGTGGTACAAGGCTAATTTTACCAATCTTTATTTTTATTATAATTAAGTTAGTGAATATGAAACAATTAGAGTGGTACAAGGCTAATTTTACCAATCTTTATTTTTTATTACTAATTAAGTTAGTGAATGAAACAATTAAGTGGTACAAGGCTAATTTTACCAATCTTTATTTTTATTACGCAATTAAGTTAGTGAATATGAAACAATTAAGTGGTACAAGGCTAATTTTACCAATCTTTATTTTTATTATAATTAAGTTAGTGAATATGAAACAATTAAGAGTGGTGGAGGCTGTTTACCAATCTTTGCGCATTATAGTGGAGTTGATGAATATGAAACAATTAAATTAATTCAAGGCTAATTTTACCAATCTTTATTTTATTATAATTAAATTAGTGAATATGAAACAATTAAGTGGTACAAAGTAATTTTACTGCAATCTTTATTTTTATTATGATTAAAGTTAGTGAATATGAAGCAATCAGTGTTTCAAGGCTTTAATTTTGTAATCTTTTTATTTTTATGTAATTAGTTTAGTGAATGAGCAATTAAGTGGTACAAGGCTAATTTTACCAATCTTTATTTTTATTATAATTAAGTTGGTGAATATGAAACAATTAAATGTAATTTTTGAGCTGATTTACAATCTTTATTTTTTATTATAATTAAGTTAGTGAATATGAAACAATTAAGTGATTTTGAAGCTAATTTTACCAATCTTTATTTTTATTATAAATTAGTTAGTAGATATGAAGCAATTCATAGTGGTACAAGGCTAATTTTACAATCTTTATTTTTATTATAATTAAGTTGGTGAATCTATGAAACAATTAAGTGGTACGAAACAATTTTAATCTTTATTTTATTATAGTAGGATTAGTGAATATGAAACAATTAAGTGGTACAAGGCTAATTTTAGTCTTATTTTTTATTATAATTAAGTTAGTGAATATGAAACAATTAAGTGGTACAAGGCTAATTTTACCAATCTTTATTTTTATTATAATTAAGTTAGTGAATATGAAACAATTAAGTGGTACAAGGCCGTTTTTACCAATCTTATTTATTTTTATTATAATTAAGTTGGTGAATATGAAACAATTAAGTGGTACAAGGCTAATTTTACCAATCTTTATTTTTATTACATACAATTAAGTTAGTGAATAAAATGATATTAAGTGGTACAAGGCTAATTTTACCAATCTTTATTTTTATTATAATTAAAGTTAGTGATGTATGAAACAATTAAGTGATTTAAGGCTAATTTTACCAATCTTTATTTTGTTATAATTGAATTAGTGAATATTCAAACAAATTGAACATTTTTAGAGCTAATTTTACCAATCTTTATTTTTATTAGTAGGATTAGTGAATATGAAACAATTAAGTGACTGGGCTAATTTGCAATCTTTATTTTTATTGTAATTGGTAGTGAATAACGCAAACAATTAAGTGGTACAAGGCTAATTTTACCAATCTTTATTTTTATTATAATTAGGATTAGTGAATGGCTTAATTAAATGGTACAGGCTAATTTTAAATCTTTATTTTTATTATAATTAAAGTTAGTGAATATGAAGCATTAGTGGTACAGAGCTAATTTTGCAATCTTTATTTTTTTATTATAATTAAGTTAGTGAATATGAAACGTTAAGTGGTACAAGGCTAATTTTACCAATCTTTTTATTTTATTATAATTAAGTTAGTGAATATGAAACAATTAAGTGGTACAAAGCTAATTTTAATCTTTATTTTTTATATAATTAAGTTAGTGAATATGAAACAATTAAGTGGTACAAGGCTAATTTTACCAATCTTTATTTTTATTATAATTCAAGTTAGTGAATATGGAAACAATTAGTGGTGCAATTAATTTTACCGATCTTTATTTTTATTATAATTAGGATTAGTGAATATGAAACAATTAGTGGTACAAGGCTAATTTTACAATCTTTATTTTTATTATAATTGAGTTAGTGAATATGCTGAAGCAATTAAGTGGTACAAGGCTAATTTACATGATCTTTGTTTTTATTATAATTAAGTTAGTGAATATGAAACAATTAAGTGGTACAAGGCTAATTTTACCAATCTTTATTTTTATTATAATTAAGTTAGTGAATATGAAGCAATTAAGTGGTCTAAGGCTAATTTTACCAATCTTTATTTTTATTATAATTAAGTTAGTGAATATGAAACAATTAAGTGGTACAAGGCTAATTTTACCAATCTTTATTTTTATTATAATTAAGTTAGTGAATATGAAACAATTAAGTGAGTACAAAGGCTAATTTTACCAATCTTTATTTTTATTATAATTAAGTTAGTGAATATGAAACAATTAAGTGGTACAAGGCTAATTTTAATCTTTATTTTTATTATAATTAAGTTAGTGAATATGAAACAATTAAGTGGTACAAGGCTAATTTTACCAATCTTTATTTTTATTATAATTAAGTTAGTGAATATGAAACAATTAAGTGGTACAAGGCTAATTTTACCAATCTTTATTTTTATTATAATTAAGTTAGTGAATATGAAACAATTAAGTGGTACAAGACTAATTTTACCAATCTTTATTTTTATTATAATTAAGTTAGTGAATATGAAACAATTAAGTGGTACAAGGCTAATTTTACCAATCTTTATTTTTATTATAATTAAGTTAGTGAATATGAAACAATTAAGTGGTACAAGGCTAATTTTACCAATCTTTATTTTTATTATAATTAAGTTAGTGAATATGAAACAATTAAGTGGTACAAGGCTAATTTTACCAATCTTTATTTTTATTATAATTAAGTTAGTGAATATGAAACAATTAAGTGGTACAAGGCTAATTTTACCAATCTTTATTTTTATTATAAATTAAGTTAGTGAATATGAAACAATTAAGTGGTACAAGGCTAATTTTACCAATCTTTATTTTTATTATGATGAGATTAGTGAATATGAAACAATTAAATTGCAAAAGACTAATTTTACAATCTTTATTTTATTATAATTAAGTTAGTGAATAACCAAACAATTAAGTGGTACAAGGCTAATTTTAATCTTTATTTTATTGTAATTAAGTTAGTGAATATGAAACAATTAAGTGGTACAAGGCTAATTTTACCAATCTTTATTTTTATTATAATTAAGTTAGTAGATATGAAACAATTAAGTGGTACAAGAGCTAATTTTACCAATCTTTATTTTTATTATAATTAAGTTAGTGAATATGAAACAATTAAGTGGTACAAAATGGTACAATCTTTATTTTTATTATAATTAAGTTAGTGAATATGAAACAATTAAGTGGTACAAGGCTAATTTTACCAATCTTTATTTTTATTATAATTAAGTTAGTGAATATGAAACAATTAAGTGGTACAAGGCTAATTTTACCAATCTTTATTTTTATTATAATTAAGTTAGTGAATATGAAACAATTAGGTGATTTAAGTACCAATTTTACCAATCTTTATTTTTATTATAATTAAGTTAGTGAATATGAAACAATTAAGTGGTACAAGGCTAATTTTACCAGTATTTTTATTATAATTAAGTTAGTAGATATGAAACAATTAAGTGGTACAGGGCTAATTTTACCAATCTTTGTTTATTATAATTAAGTTAGTGAATATGAAACAATTAAGTGGTACAAGGCTAATTTTTACAATCTTTATTTTTATTATAATTAAGTTAGTGAATATGAAACAATTAAGTGGTACAAGGCTAATTTTAATCTTTATTTTTATTATAATTAAGTTAGTGAATATGAAACAATTAAGTGGTACAAGGCTAATTTTACCAATCTTTATTTTTATTATAATTAAGTTAGTGAATATGAAACAATTAATTTAATTTTGAGCTAATTTTACCAATCTTTATTTTTATTATAATTCAGTTAGTGAATATGAAAACAATTAGTGGTACAAGGCTAATTTTACCAATCTTTATTTTTATTCTATTCAAGGTTAATGAATATGAAACAATTAAGTGGTACAAGGCTAATTTTAATCTTTATTTTTGTTATAATTAGATTAGTGAATATGAAACAATTAGGTAGTGCAAGGCTAATTTTACCAATCTTTATTTTTATTATAGTCAGTTAGTGAATATGGAAACAATTAAATGGGTACAAGGTAATTTTACAATCTTTATTTTTATTATAATTAAGTTAGTGAATATGAAACAATTAAAGTGAGTACAAGGCTAATTTTACCAATCTTATTTCATTAGTCAGTTGGTGAATATGAAACAATTAAGTGGTACAAGGCTAATTTGCAATCTTTATTTTTATTATAATTAAGTTAGTGAATATGAAATAATTAAAGTATTGGGCTACAATTTTACAAATCTTTATTTTTATTATAATTAAGTTGGTGAATATGCTGGAAACAATTAATTGGTACAAGGCTAATTTTACCAATCTTTATTTTTTTATTATAATTAAGTTAGTGAATATGAAACAATTAAGTGGTACAAGGCTAATTTTACCAGTAATCTTTATTTTTATTGTAATTAAGTTGGTGAATATGAAACAATTAAGTGGTACAAGGCTAATTTTACCAATCATTTTATTTTTATTATAATTAAGTTAGTGAATATGGAAATAAATTGGTATTTCTGAGAGCTGGTACACAAATCACTTTATTTTTATTATAATTAAGTTAGTGAATATGAAACAATTAAGTAGGCCAAAACAATTTCAATCTTTATTTTTATTATATTCAATTAGTAAAGATATGAAACAGATACATTGGTACAAGGCTAATTTTACCAATCTTTATTTTATTATAGATAAGTTAGTGAATATGGAAACAATTAAGTGGTACAAGGCTAATTTTACCAATCTTTATTTTTATTATAATTAAGTTAGTGAATATGAAACAATTGATGGTACCGAAGCTAATTTTACCAATCTTTTCTTTTGTTATAATTAAGTTGGTGAATATGAAACAATTAAAGTGAATTACGATAATTTTTTTAATCTTTATTTTTATTATAATTGATTTAGTGAATATGAAACAATTAAAAGTGGTACAAGACTAATTTTACCAATCTTTATTTTTATTATGATAAAGTTAGTGAATATGAAAACAATTGAAAGTGGTATAGGTATAATTTGCAATCTTTATTTTTGATGTAATGGTTAGTGAATATGAAACAATTAGTGGTACAAGGCTAATTTTACCAATCTTTATTTTTAATATGATACAAGTTAGTGAATATGAAACAATTAAGTGGTACAAGACTATTTTTACCAATCTTTATTTTTATTATAATTAGGATTAGTGAATATGAAACAATTGATGGTACAAGGCTAATTTTGCAATCTTTATTTTTATTATAATTAAGTTAGTGAATATAGAACAATTAAGTGGTACAGAGCTAATTTTACCAATCTTTATTTTTGTTATAATTAAGTTAGTGAATATGAAACAATTAGTGGTACAAGGCTAATTTTACCAATCTTTATTTTTATTATAATTAAGTTAGGTGAATATGAAACAATTAAGTGGTATGAGGCTAATTTTACCAATCTTTATTTTTTACTATAATTAAGTTGGTGAATATGAAACAATTAGTACTGGTACAAATGCAATTTTACCAGTATTTATTTTTATTATACGTTAATTAGTGAATATGAAACGAATTAAGTGGTACAAGGCTAATTTTATAAATCTTTTATTTTTATTATAATTAAGTTAGTGAATATGAAACAATTAAGTGGTACAAGGCTAATTTACCAATCTTATTTTTATTATAATTAGACCAGTAGACGAAACAATTAGTGTAATTTGAGGCTAATTTTACAATCTTTTATTTTTTTATTATAATTAAGTTGATGAATAGTGAATTAAGTGGTACGAGGCTAGTTTTGTAATCTTTATTTTTATTACAATTAATTGAAACGAATATGAAACAATTAAGTGGTACAAGGCTAATTTTACCAATCTTTGTATTATAATTAGTTAGTGAATATGAAACAATTAAGTGGTACAAGGCTAATTTTACCAATCTTTATTTTTATTATAATTAAGGATAGTGAATATGAAGCAATTGGTGGTGCAAATTTAATTTGTACCAATCTTTATTTTTATTATAATTAAGTTAGTGAATATGAAAACAATTAAGTGGTACAAGGCTAATTTTACCAATCTTTATTTTTATTATAATTAAGTTAGTGAATATGAAACAATTAAGTGGTACAGAGGCTAATTTGCAATCTTTATTTTTATTATAGTAAGTTGATGAATATGAAACAATTAGTGTATTTAGAGCTAATTTTTACCAATCTTTATTTTTATTATAATTAAGTTAGTGAATATGAAACAATTAAGTGGTACAAGGCTAATTTTACCAATCTTTATTTTTATTATAATTAAGTTAGTGAATATGAAACAATTAAGTGGTACAAGGCTAATTTTACCAATCTTTATTTTTATTATAATTAAGTTAGTGAATATGAAACAGTTAAGTGGTACAAGGCTAATTTTACCAATCTTTATTTTTATTATAATTAAGTTAGTGAATATGAAACAATTAAGTGGTACAAGGCTAATTTTACCAATCTTTATTTTTATTATAATTAAGTTAGTGAATATGAAACAATTAAGTGGTACAAGGCTAATTTTACCAATCTTTATTTTTATTATAATTAAGTTAGTGAATATGAAACAATTAAAGTGTTTTAAATTAATTTTGCAATCTTTATTTTTATTATAATTAAGTTAGTGAATATGAAACAATTAAGTGGTACAAGGCTAATTTTACCAATCTTTATTTTTATTATAATTAAGTTAGTGAATATGAAACAATTAAGTGGTACAAGGCTAATTTTACCAATCTTTATTTTTATTATAATTAAGTTAGTGAATATGAAACAATTAAGTGGTACAAGGCTAATTTTACCAATCTTTATTTTTATTATAATTAAGTTAGTGAATATGAAACAATTAAGTGGTACAAGGCTAATTTTACCAATCTTTATTTTTATTATAATTAAGTTAGTGAATATGAAACAATTAAGTGGTACAAGGCTAATTTTACCAATCTTTATTTTTATTATAATTAAGTTGAAGTGAATATGAAACAATTAAGTGGTACAAGGCTAATTTTACCAATCTTTATTTTAACTGTAATTAAGTTAGTGAATATGAAACAATTAAGTGGTACAAGGCTAATTTTACCAATCTTATTTTTTATTATAATTAAGTTAGTGAATATGAAACAATTAAGTGGTACAAGGCTAATTTTACCAATCTTTATTTTTATTATAATTAAGTTAGTGAATATGAAACAATTAAGTGGTACAAGGCTAATTTTACCAATCTTTATTTTTATTATAATTAAGTTAGTGAATATGAAACAATTAAGTGGTACAAGGCTAATTTTACCAATCTTTATTTTTATTATAATTAAGTTAGTGAATATGAAACAATTAAGTGGTACAAGGCTAATTTTACCAATCTTTATTTTTATTATAATTAAGTTAGTGAATATGAAACAATTAAGTGGTACAAGGCTAATTTTACCAATCTTTATTTTTATTATAATTAAGTTAGTGAATATGAAACAATTAAGTGGTACAAGGCTAATTTTACCAATCTTTATTTTTATTATAATTAAGTTAGTGAATATGAAACAATTAAGTGGTACAAGGCTAATTTTACCAATCTTTATTTTTTATTATAATTAAGTTAGTGAATATGAAACAATTAAGTGGTACAAGGCTAATTTTACCAATCTTTATTTTTATTATAATTAAGTTAGTGAATATGAAACAATTAAGTGGTACAAGGCTAATTTTACCAATCTTTATTTTTATTATAATTAAGTTAGTGAATATGAAACAATTAAGTGGTACAAGGCTAATTTTACCTGATCTTTATTTTTATTATAATTAAGTTAGTGAATATGAAACAATTAAGTGGTACAAGGCTAATTTTACCAATCTTTATTTTTATTATAATTAAGGTAGTGAATATGAAACAATTAAGTGGTACAAGGCTAATTTTACCAATCTTTATTTTTATTATAATTAAGTTAGTGAATATGAAACAATTAAGTGGTACAAGGCTAATTTTACCAATCTTTATTTTTATTATAATTAAGTTAGTGAATATGAAACAATTAAGTGGTACAAGGCTAATTTTACCAATCTTTATTTTTATTATAATTAAGTTAGTGAATATGAAACAATTAAGTGGTACAAGGCTAATTTTACCAATCTTTATTTTTATTATAATTAAGTTAGTGAATATGAAACAATTAAGTGGTACAAGGCTAATTTTACCAATCTTTATTTTTATTATAATTAAGTTAGTGAATATGAAACAATTAAGTGGTACAAGGCTAATTTTACCAATCTTTATTTTTATTATAATTAAGTTAGTGAATATGAAACAATTAAGTGGTACAAGTACTAATTTTTACCAATCTTTATTTTTATTATAATTAAGTTAGTGAATATCAAACAATTAAGTGGTACAAAACTAATTTTACCAATCTTTATTTTTATTATAATTAAGTTAGTGAATATCAAACAATTAAGTGGTACAAGGCTAATTTTACCAATCTTTATTTTTATTATAATTAAGTTAGTGAATATGAAACAATTAAGTGGTACAAGGCTAATTTTACCAATCTTTATTTTTATTATAATTAAGTTAGTGAATATCAAACAATTAAGTGGTACAAAACAATTTCAATCTTTATTTTTATTATAATTAAGTTAGTGAATATGAAACAATTAAAGCTGATACAAGGCTAATTTTACCAATCTTTATTTTTTTATTATAATTAAGTTAGTGAATATGAAACAATTAAGTGGTACAAGGCTAATTTTACCAATCTTTATTTTTATTATAATTAAGTTAGTGAATATCGAGAAACAATTAAGTGGTACAAGGCATAATTTTACCAATCTTTATTTTTATTATAATTAAATTAGTGAATATCAAACAATTAAGTGGTACAAGGCTAATTTTACCAATCTTTATTTTTATTATAATTAAGTTAGTGAATATCAAAACAATTAAGTGGTACAAAGGCTAATTTTACCAATCTTTATTTTATTATAATTAAGTTAGTGAATATCAAACAATTAGAGGTAATTTAAGGAAGCTAATTTTACCAATCTTTATTTTTATTATAATTAAGTTAGTGAATATTAAACAATTAAGTGGTACAAGGCTAATTTTAATCTTTATTTTTATTATAATTAAGTTAGTGAATATCAAACAATTAAGTGGTACAAGGCTAATTTTACCAATCTTTATTTTTATTATAATTAAGTTAGTGAATATGAAACAATTAAGTGGTACAAGGCTAATTTTGCAATCTTTATTTTTATTATAATTAAGTTAGTGAATATGAAACAATTAAATTAATTTTAGGCTAATTTTACCAATCTTTATTTTTATTATAATTAAGTTAGTGAATATGAAACAATTAAGTGGTACAGACTAATTTTACCAATCTTTATTTTTATTATAATTAAGTTAGTGAATATGAAACAATTAAGTGGTACGGTATTAATTTCTTAATCTTTATTTTTTATTATAATTAAGTTAGTGAATATGAAACAATTAAGTGGTACAAGGCTAATTTTACCAATCTTTATTTTTATTATAATTAAGTTAGTGAATATGAAACAATTAAGTGGTACAGAGCTAATTTTACCAATCTTTATTTTTATTATAATTAAGTTAGTGAATATGAAACAATTAAGTGGTACAAGGCTAATTTTACCAATCTTTATTTTTATTATAATTAAGTTAGTGAATATGAAACAATTAAGTGGTACAAGGCTAATTTTACCAATCTTTATTTTTATTATAATTAAGTTAGTGAATATGAAACAATTAAGTGGTACAAGGCTAATTTTACCAATCTTTATTTTTATTATAATTAAGTTAGTGAATATGAAACAATTAAGTGGTACAGAGCTAATTTGCAATCTTTATTTTTGTTATAATTAAGTTAGTGAATATGAAACAATTAAGTGGTACAAGGCTAATTTTACCAATCTTTATTTTTATTATAATTAAGTTAGTGAATATAGAAACAATTAAGTGGTACAAGGCTAATTTACCAATCTTTATTTTTATTATAATTAAGTTAGTGAATATGAAACAATTAAGTGGTACAAGGCTAATTTTACCAATCTTTATTTTTATTATAATTAAGTTAGTGAATATGAAACAATTAAGTGGTACAAGGCTAATTTTTACCAATCTTTATTTTTATTATAATTAAGTTAGTGAATATGAAACAATTAAGTGGTACAAGGCTAATTTTACCAATCTTTATTTTTATTATAATTAAGTTAGTGAATATGAAACAATTAAGTGGTACAAGGCTAATTTTACCAATCTTTATTTTTATTATAATTAAGTTAGTGAATATGAAACAATTAAGTGGTACAAGGCTAATTTCACCAATCTTTATTTTTATTATAATTAAGTTAGTGAATATGAAACAATTAAGTGGTACAAGGCTAATTTTACCAATCTTTATTTTTATTATAATTAAGTTAGTGAATATGAAACAATTAAGTGGTACAAGGCTAATTTTACCAATCTTTATTTTTATTATAATTAAGTTAGTGAATATGAAACAATTAAGTGGTACAAGGCTAATTTTACCAATCTTTATTTTTATTATAATTAAGTTAGTGAATATGAAACAATTAAGTGGTACAAGGCTAATTTTACCAATCTTTATTTTTATTATAATTAAGTTAGTGAATATGAAACAATTAAGTGGTATAGAGCTAATTTTACCAATCTTTATTTTTATTATAATTAAGTTAGTGAATATGAAACAATTAAGTGGTACAAGGCTAATTTTACCAATCTTTATTTTTATTATAATTAAGTTAGTGAATATGAAACAATTAAATTAATTGAGGCTAATTTTACCAATCTTTATTTTTATTATAATTAAGTTAGTGAATATGAAACAATTAAGTGGTACAAGGCTAATTTTTACCAATCTTTATTTTTATTATAATTAAGTTGGTAGATATGAAACAATTAAGTGGTACAAGGCTAATTTTACCAATCTTTATTTTTATTATAATTAAGTTAGTGAATATGAAACAATTAAGTGGTACAAGGCTAATTTTACAATCTTTATTTTTATTATAATTAAGTTAGTGAATATGAAACAATTAAGTGGTACAAGGCTAATTTTACCAATCTTTATTTTTATTATAATTAAGTTAGTGAATATGAAACAATTAAGTGGTACAAGGCTAATTTTACCAATCTTTATTTTTATTATAATTAAGTTAGTGAATATGAAACAATTAAGTGGTACAAGGCTAATTTTACCAATCTTTATTTTTATTATAATTAAGTTAGTGAATATGAAACAATTAAGTGGTACAGAAACTAATTTCACACCAATCTTTATTTTTATTATAATTAAGTTAGTGAATATGAAACAATTAAGTGGTACAAGGCTAATTTTACCAATCTTTATTTTTATTATAATTAAGTTAGTGAATATGAAACAATTAAGTGGTACAAGGCTAATTTTACCAATCTTTATTTTTATTATAATTAAGTTAGTGAATATGAAACAATTAAGTGGTACAAAGCTAATTTTACCAATCTTTATTTTTATTATAATTAAGTTAGTGAATATGAAACAATTAAGTGGTACAAGGCTAATTTTTACAATCTTTATTTTTATTATAATTAAGTTAGTGAATATGAAACAATTAAGTGGTACAAGGCTAATTTTACCAATCTTTATTTTTATTATAATTAAGTTAGTGAATATCTGAAACAATTAAGTGGTACAAGGCTAATTTTACCGATCTTTATTTTTATTATAATTAAGTTAGTGAATATGGAAGAGCAATTAAGTGGTACAAGGCTAATTTTACCAATCTTTATTTTTATTATAATTAAGTTAGTGAATATGAAACAATTAAGTGGTACAAGGCTAATTTTACCAATCTTTATTTTTATTATAATTAAGTTAGTGAATATGAAACAATTAAGTGGTACAAGGCTAATTTTACCAATCTTTATTTTTATTATAATTAAGTTAGTGAATATGAAACAATTAAGTGGTACAAGGCTAATTTTACCAATCTTTATTTTTATTATAGTTAAGTTAGTGAATATGAAACAATTAGGTGGTACAAGGCTAATTTTACCAATCTTTATTTTTATTATAATTAAGTTAGTGAATATGAAACAATTAAGTGGTACAAGGCTAATTTTACCAATCTTTATTTTTATTATAATTAAGTTAGTGAATATGAAACAATTAAGTGGTACAAGGCTAATTTTACCAATCTTTATTTTTATTATAATTAAGTTAGTGAATATGAAACAATTAAGTGGTACAGGCTAATTTTACCAATCTTTATTTTTATTATAATTAAGTTAGTGAATATGAAACAATTAAGTGGTACAAGAGCTAATTTTAATCTTTATTTTTATTATAATTAAGTTAGTGAATATGAAACAATTAAGTGGTACAAGGCTAATTTTACCAATCTTTATTTTTATTGTAATTAAGTTAGTGAATATGAAACAGCTCAGTGGTACAAGGCTAATTTTACCAATCTTTATTTTTATTATAATTAAGTTAGTGAATATGAAACAATTAAGTGGTACAAGGCTAATTTTACCAATCTTTATTTTTATTATAATTAAGTTAGTGAATATCTGAAACAATTAAGTGGTACAAGGCTAATTTTACCAATCTTTATTTTTATTATAATTAAGTTAGTGAATATGAAACAATTAAGTGGTACAGAGCTAATTTTACCAATCTTTATTTTTATTATAATTAAGTTAGTGAATATGAAACAATTAAGTGGTACAAGGCTAATTTTACCAATCTTTATTTTTATTATAATTAAGTTAGTGAATATGAAACAATTAAGTGGTACAAAGCTAATTTTACCAATCTTTATTTTTATTATAATTAAGTTAGTGAATATGAAACAATTAAGTGGTACAAGGCTAATTTTACCAATCTTTATTTTTATTATAATTAAGTTAGTGAATATGAAACAATTAAGTGGTACAAGGCTAATTTTGCAATCTTTTATTTTTATTATAATTAGATTGGCGTAGATATGAAACAATTAAGTGGTACAAGGCTAATTTTAATCTTTATTTTTATTATAATTAAGTTAGTGAATATGAAACAATTAAGTGGTACAAGGCTAATTTTACCAATCTTTATTTTTATTATAATTAAGTTAGTGAATATGAAACAATTAAGTGGTACAAGGCTAATTTTACCAATCTTTATTTTTATTATAATTAAGTTAGTGAATATGAAACAATTAAGTGGTACAAGGCTAATTTTACCAATCTTTATTTTTATTATAATTAAGTTAGTGAATATGAAACAATTAAGTGGTACAAGGCTAATTTTACCAATCTTTATTTTTATTATAATTAAGTTAGTGAATATGGAAACAATTAAGTGGTACAAGGCTAATTTACCAATCTTTATTTTTATTATAATTAAGTTAGTGAATATGAAACAATTAAGTGGTACAAGGCTAATTTTACCAATCTTTATTTTTATTATAATTAAGTTAGTGAATATGAAACAATTAAGTGGTACAAGGCTAATTTTACCAATCTTTATTTTTATTATAATTAAGTTAGTGAATATGAAACAATTAAGTGGTACAAGGCTAATTTTACCAATCTTTATTTTTATTATAATTAAGTTGGTGTGAATATGAAACAATTAAAGTGAACACAGGCTAATTTTACCAATCGCACATTTTTATTATAATTAAGTTAGTGAATATAGAGCAATTAAGTGGTACAAAACTAATTTTAATCTTTATTTTTGTTATAATTAAGTTAGTGAATATGAAACAATTAAGTGGTACAAGGCTAATTTTACCAATCTTTATTTTTATTATAATTAAGTTAGTGAATATGAAACAATTAAGTGGTACAAGGCTAATTTTACCAATCTTTATTTTTATTATAATTAAGTTAGTGAATATGAAACAATTAAGTGGTACAAGGCTAATTTTACCAATCTTTATTTTTATTATAATTAAGTTAGTGAATATGAAACAATTAAGTGGTACAGGCTAATTTTACCAAATCTTTATTTTTATTATAATTAAGTTAGTGAATATGAAACAATTAAGTGGTACAAGGCTAATTTTACCAATCTTTATTTTTATTATAATTAAGTTAGTGAATATGAAACAATTAATTCAATTTAGAAATTTTCAATTTACCAATCTTTATTTTTATTATAATTAAGTTAGTGAATATGAAACAATTAAGTGGTACAAGGCTAATTTTACCAATCTTTATTTTTATTATAATTAAGTTAGTGAATATGAAACAATTAAGTGGTACAAGGCTAATTTTACCAATCTTTATTTTTATTATAATTAAGTTAGTGAATATGAAACAATTAAGTGGTACAGGCTAATTTTTACAATCTTTATTTTTATTATAATTAAGTTAGTGAATATGAAACAATTAAGTGGTACAAGGCTAATTTTACCAATCTTTATTTTTATTATAATTAAGTTAGTGAATATGAAACAATTAAGTGGTACAAGGCTAATTTTACCAATCTTTATTTTTATTATAATTAAGTTAGTGAATATGAAACAATTAAGTGGTACAAGGCTAATTTTACCAATCTTTATTTTTATTATAATTAAGTTAGTGAATATGAAACAATTAAGTGGTACAAGGCTAATTTTACCAATCTTTATTTTTATTATAATTAAGTTAGTGAATATGAAACAATTAAGTGGTACAAGGCTAATTTTACCAATCTTTATTTTTATTATAATTAAGTTAGTGAATATGAAACAATTAAGTGGTACAAGGCTAATTTTACCAATCTTTATTTTTATTATAATTAAGTTAGTGAATATGAAACAATTAAGTGGTACAAGGCTAATTTTACCAATCTTTATTTTTATTATAATTAAGTTAGTGAATATGAAACAATTAAGTGGTACAAGGCTAATTTTACCAATCTTTATTTTTATTATAATTAAGTTAGTGAATATGAAACAATTAAGTGGTACAAGGCTAATTTTACCAATCTTTATTTTTTATTATAATTAAGTTAGTGAATATGAAACAATTAAAGGAGGCATTTTCAGTATAATTTTTACCAATCTTTATTTTTATTATAATTAAGTTAGTGAATATGAAACAATTAAGTGGTACAAGGCTAATTTTACCAATCTTTATTTTTATTATAATTAAGTTAGTGAATATGAAACAATTAAGTGGTACAAAGGCTTTAATTTTACCAATCTTTATTTTTATTATAATTAAGTTAGTGAATATGAAACAATTAAGTGGTACAAAGGTAATTTTACCAATCTTTATTTTTATTATAATTAAGTTAGTGAATATGAAACAATTAAGTGGTACAAGGCTAATTTTACCAATCTTTATTTTTATTATAATTAAGTTAGTGAATATGAAACAATTAAGTGGTACAAGGCTAATTTTACCAATCTTTATTTTTATTATATTAAGTTAGTGAATATGAAACAATTAAGTGGTACAAGGCTAATTTTACCAATCTTTATTTTTATTATAATTAAGTTAGTGAATATGAAACAATTAAGTGGTACAAGGCTAATTTTACCAATCTTTATTTTTATTATAATTAAATTTAGTGAATATGAAACATTGAAATTGGTACAAGGCTAATTTTACCAATCTTTATTTTTATTATAATTAAGTTAGTGAATATGAAACAATTAAGTGGTACAAGGCTAATTTTACCAATCTTTATTTTTATTATAATTAAGTTAGTGAATATGAAACAATTAAGTGGTACCAAAGACTAATTTTTCAATCTTTATTTTTATTATAATTAAGTTAGTGAATATGAAACAATTAAGTGGTACAAGGCTAATTTTACCAATCTTTATTTTTATTATAATTAAGTTAGTGAATATGAAACAATTAAGTGGTACAAGGCTAATTTTACCAATCTTTATTTTTTATTATAATTAAGTTAGTGAATATGGAAACAATTAAGTGGTACAAGGCTAATTTTACCAATCTTTATTTTTATTATAATTAAGTTAGTGAATATGGAAACAATTAAGTGGTACAAGGCTAATTTTACCAATCTTTATTTTTATTATAATTAAGTTAGTGAATATGAAACAATTAAGTGGTACAAGGCTAATTTTACCAATCTTTATTTTTATTATAATTAAGTTAGTGAATATGAAACAATTAAGTGGTACAAGGCTAATTTTACCAATCTTTATTTTTATTATAATTAAGTTAGTGAATATGAAACAATTAAGTGGTACAAGGCTAATTTTACCAATCTTTATTTTTATTATAATTAAGTTAGTGAATATGAAACAATTAAGTGGTACAAGGCTAATTTTACCAATCTTTATTTTTATTATAATTAAGTTAGTGAATATGAAACAATTAAGTGGTACAAGGCTAATTTTACCAATCTTTATTTTTATTATAATTAAGTTAGTGAATATGAAACAATTAAGTGGTACAAGGCTAATTTTACCAATCTTTATTTTTATTATAATTAAGTTAGTGAATATGAAACAATTAAGTGGTACAAGGCTAATTTTTACAATCTTTATTTTTATTATAATTAAGTTAGTGAATATGAAACAATTAAGTGGTACAAGGCTAATTTTACCAATCTTTATTTTTATTATAATTAAGTTAGTGAATATGAAACAATTAAGTGGTACAAGGCTAATTTTACCAATCTTTATTTTTATTATAATTAAGTTAGTGAATATGAAACAATTAAGTGGTACAAGGCTAATTTTACCAATCTTTATTTTTATTATAATTAAGTTAGTGAATATGAAACAATTAAGTGGTACAAGGCTAATTTTACCAATCTTTATTTTTATTATAATTAAGTTAGTGAATATGAAACAATTAAGTGGTACAAATACAATTTTACCAATCTTTATTTTTATTATAATTAAGTTAGTGAATATGAAACAATTAAGTGGTACAAGGCTAATTTTACCAATCTTTATTTTTATTATAATTAAGTTAGTGAATATGAAACAATTAAGTGGTACAAAACTAATTTTACCAATCTTTATTTTATTATAATTAAGTTAGTGAATATGAAACAATTAAGTGGTACAAGGCTAATTTTACCAATCTTTATTTTTATTATAATTAAGTTAGTGAATATGAAACAATTAAGTGGTACAAGGCCAATTTTACCAATCTTTATTTTTATTATAATTAAGTTAGTGAATATGACAATTAAAGTGGTACGAAACTAATTTTATAATCTTTATTTTTATTATAATTAAGTTAGTGAATATGAAACAATTAAGTGGTACAAGGCTAATTTTACCAATCTTTATTTTTATTATAATTAAGTTAGTGAATATGAAACAATTAAGTGGTACAAGGCTAATTTTACCAATCTTTATTTTTATTATAATTAAGTTAGTGAATATGAAACAATTAAGTGGTACAAGGCTAATTTTACCAATCTTTATTTTTATTATAATTAAGTTAGTGAATATGAAACAATTAAGTGGTACAAGGCTAATTTTTTACCAATCTTTATTTTTATTATAATTAAGTTAGTGAATATGAAACAATTAAGTGGTACAAGGCTAATTTTTACCAATCTTTATTTTCATCTATAATTAATTTAGTGAATATGAAACAATTAGATGGTACAAGGCTAATTTTACCAATCTTTATTTTTATTATAATTAAGTTAGTGAATATGAAACAATTAAGTGGTACAAGGCTAATTTTAATCTTTATTTTTATTATAATTAAGTTAGTGAATATGAAACAATTAAGTGGTACAGAGCTAATTTTACCAATCTTTATTTTTATTATAATTAAGTTAGTGAATATGAAACAATTAAGTGGTACAAGGCTAATTTTACCAATCTTTATTTTTATTATAATTAAGTTAGTGAATATGAAACAATTAAGTGAGTGCAAGGCTAATTTTACCAATCTTTAATTTTTATTATAATTAAGTTAGTGAATATGAAACAATTAAGTGGTACAAGGCTAATTTTACCAATCTTTATTTTTATTATAATTAAGTTAGTGAATATGAAACAATTAAGTGG
>JBBBDQ010023237.1:0-2500 GCA_037127315.1 Ascarosepion bandense
ATATAGATAGATAGATAGATAGATAGATAGATAGATATGAACAGACAAGAGAAAGATAGATTGATATGAACAGACAAGAGGATAGATAGATAGATAGATAGATAGATAGATATGAACAGACAAGCGGATAGATAGATAGATAGATAGATAGATAGGAACAGACAAGAGGATAGATAGATAGATAGATAGATAGATAGATAGATAGATAGATATATCAGACAAGAGGATAGATAGATAGATAGATAGATAGATAGATAGATAGATAGATAGATAGATAGATATGAACAGACAAGAGGATAGATAGATAGATAGATAGATATGAACAGACAAGAGGATAGATAGATAGATAGATAGATAGATAGATAGATAGATAGATAGATATGAACAGACAAGAGGATAGATAGATAGATAGATAGATAGATATGAACAGACAAGAGGATAGATAGATAGATAGATAGATAGATAGATAGATAGATATGAACAGACAAGAGGATAGATAGATACATAGATATGAACAGACAAGAGGATAGATAGATAGATAGATATGAACAGACAAGAGAGGATAGATAGATAGATAGATAGATAGATAGATAGATAGATAGATAGATAGATATGAACAGACAAGAGGATAGATAGAGAGATAGATAGATAGATAGATAGATAGATAGATAGAACAGACAAGAGGATAGATAGATAGATAGATAGATAGATAGATAGATAGATAGATAGATAGATAGATTGATAGGTAGATATGAACAGACAAGAGGATAGATTGATAGATAGATAGATAGAACAGACAAGAGGATAGATAGATAGATAGATAGATAGATAGATAGATAGATAGATAAGTGAACAGACAAGAGGATAGATAGATAGATAGATAGATAGATAGATAGATAGATAGATAGATAGATATGAACAGACAAGTGGATAGATAGATATATAGATATGAACAGACAAGAGGATAGATAGATAGATAGATAGATAGATAGATAGATATGAACAGACAGATAGATAGATAGATAGATAGATAGATAGATAGATAGATAGATAGATAGATAGATCTGAACACACAAGAGGATAGATAGATAGATAGATAGATAGATAGATAGATAGATAGATATGAACAGACAAGAGGATAGATAGATAGATAGATAGATAGATAGATAGATAGATAGATAGATATGAACAGACAAGAGGATAGATAGATAGATAGATATGAACAGACAGATAGATAGATAGATAGATATGAACAGACAAGAGGATAGATAGATAGATAGATAGATAGATAGATAGATAGATAGATAGATATGAACAGACAAGAGGATAGATAGATAGATAGATAAGTGAACAGACAAGAGGATAGATAGATAGATAGATATGAACAGACAAGATAGATAGATAGATAGATAGATAGATAGATAGTTAGATAGATAGATAGATAGATATGAACAGACAAGAGGAAAGATAGATTGATAAGTGAACAGACAAGAGGATAGATAGATTGATATGAACAGACAAGAGGATAGATAGATAGATAGATAGATAGATAGATAGATATGAACAGACAAGAGGATAGATAGATAGATAGATAGATATGAACAGACAAGAGGATAGATAGATAGATAGATAGATAGATAGATATGAACAGACAAGCAGGATAGATAGATAGATAGATAGATAGATAGATAGATATGAACAGACAAGAGGATAGATAGATAGATAGATAGATAGATAGATAGATAGATAGATATGAACAGACAAGAGGATAGATAGATAGATAGATAGATAGATAGATAGATAGATAGATATGAACAGACAAGAGGATAGATAGATATATAGATATGAACAGACAAGAGGATAGATAGATAGATAGATAGATAGATAGATAGATAGATAGATATGAACAGACAAGAGGATAGATAGATAGATAGATAGATAGATAGATAGATAGATAGATCTGAACACACAAGAGGATAGATAGATAGATAGATAGATAGATGGATAGGTAGATAGATATGAACAGACAAGAGGATAGATAGATAGATAGATAGATAGATAGATAGATATGAACAGACAAGAGGATAGATAGATAGATAGATATGAACAGACAAGAGGATAGATAGATAGATAGATATGAACAGACAAGAGGATAGATAGATAGATAGATAGATAGGTAGATAGATAGATAGATAGATAGATAGATATGAACAGACAAGAGGATAGATAGATAGATAGATAGATAGATAGATATGAACAGACAAGAGGATAGATAGATAGATAGATAGATAGATAGATAGATAGATAGATAGATATGAACAGACAAGAGGATAGATAGATAGATAGCTAGATAGATAGATAGATCTGAACACACAAGAGGATAGATAGATAGATAGATAGATAGATATGAACAGACAGATAGATAGATAGATAGATAGATAGATATGAACAGACAAGAGGATAGATAGATAGATAGATAGATAGATAGATAGATAGATAG
>JBBBDQ010023237.1:7500-11766 GCA_037127315.1 Ascarosepion bandense
CAAGTTGATAGATAGATAGATAGATAGATAGATAGGAACAGACAAGATAGATAGATAGATAGATAGATAGATAGATAGATAGATAGATAGATAGATAGATATGAACAGACAAGAGGATAGATAGATAGATAGATAGATAGATAGATATGAACAGACAAGAGGATAGATAGATAGATAGATAGATATGAACAGACAAGAGGATAGATAGATAGATAGATAGATAGATAGATAGATAGATAGATAGATATGAACAGACAAGAGGATAGATAGATAGATAGATAGATAGATAGATAGATAGATATGAACAGACAAGAGGATAGATAGATAGATAGATAGATATGAACAGACAAGAGGATAGATAGATAGATAGATAGATATGAACAGACAAGAGGATAGATAGATAGATAGATAGATAGATAGATAGATAGATAGATAGATAGATATGAACAGACAAGAGGATAGATAGATATATAGATATGAACAGGCAAGAGGATAGATAGATAGATAGATGGATAGATATGAACAGACAAGAGATAGATAGATAGATAGATAGATAGATAGATAGATATGAACAGACAAGAGGATAGATAGATAGATAGATAGATAGATAGATAGATATGAACAGACAAGAGGATAGATAGATAGATAGATAGATAGATAGATAGATAGATAGATATGAACAGACAAGAGGATAGATAGATAGATAGATAGATAGATAGATAGATAGATATGAACAGACAAGTGGATAGATAGATATATAGATATGAACAGACAAGAGGATAGATAGATAGATAGATAGATAGATAGATAGATAGATAGATATGAACAGACAAGAGGATAGATAGATAGATAGATAGATAGATAGATAGATAGATAGATCTGAACACACAAGAGGATAGATAGATAGATAGATAGATAGATAGATAGATAGATAGATAGATATGAACAGACAAGATAGATAGATAGATAGATAGATAGATAGATAGATAGATAGATAGATAGATAGATAGATAGAAACAGACAAGAGGAAAGATAGATTGATATGAACAGACAAGAGGATAGATAGATAGATAGATAGATAGATAGATAGATAGATAGATAGATAGATAGATAGATATGAACAGACAAGAGGATAGATAGATAGATAGATAGATATATAGATAGATAGATAGATATGAACAGACAAGAGGATAGATAGATAGATAGATAGATAGATAGATAGATAGATAGATATGAACATACAAGAGGATAGATAGATAGATATATAGATAGATAGATATGAACATATAAGAGGATAGATAGATAGACAGATATGAACAGACAAGATGATAGATAGATAGATATATAGGTAGATAGATAGATATGAACAGACAAGAGGATAGATAGATAGATAGATAGATAGATAGATAGATAGATAGATAGATAGATAGATAGATAGATATGAACAGACAAGAGGAAAGATAGATTGATATGAACAGACAAGAGGATAGATAGATAGATAGATAGATAGATAGATAGATATGAACAGACAAGAGGATAGATACATAGATAGATAGATATATAGATAGATAGATAGATATGAACAGACAAGAGGATAGATAGATAGATAGATAGATAGATAGATAGATAGATAGATATGAACAGACAAGAGGATAGATAGATAGATAGATAGATAGATAGATAGATAGATAGATAGATATGAACAGACAAGAGGATAGATAGATATATAGATATGAACAGACAAGAGGATAGATAGATAGATAGATAGATAGATAGATATGAACAGACAAGAGGATAGATAGATAGATAGATAGATAGATAGATAGATAGATAGATAGATCTGAACACACAAGAGGATAGATAGATAGATAGATAGATAGATAGATAGATAGATAGATAGATAGATAGATATGAACAGACAAGAGGATAGATAGATAGATAGATGATAGATAGATAGATAGATAGATATGAACAGAGAAGAGGATAGATAGATAGATAGATAGATATGAACAGACAAGAGGATAGATAGATAGATAGATAGATAGATAGATAGATAGATAGATAGATAGATAGATAGATATGAACAGACAAGAGGATAGATAGATAGATATATAGATAGATAGATATGAACAGAAGAGTATAGATAGATAGATATATAGATAGATAGATATGAACAGAAGAGGATAGATAGATAGATATATAGATAGATAGATATGAACAGACAAAAGGATAGATAGATAGATAGATATGAACAGACAAGAGGATAGATAGATAGATATATAGGTAGATAGATAGATATGAACAGACAAGAGGATAGATAGATAGATAGATAGATAGATAGATATGAACAGACAAGAGGAAAGATAGATTGATATGAACAGACAAGAGGATAGATAGATAGATAGATAGATAGATAGATAGATAGATAGATATGAACAGACAAGCGGATAGATAGATAGATAGATAGATAGATAGATAGGAACAGACAAGAGGATAGATAGATAGATAGATAGATAGATAGATAGATAGATATGAACAGACAAGAGGATAGATAGATAGATAGATAGATATGAACAGACAAGAGGATAGATAGATAGATAGATATGAACAGACAAGAGGATAGATAGATAGATAGATAGATAGATATGAACAGACAAGAGGATAGATAGATAGATAGATAGACAGATAGATAGATATGAACAGACAAGAGGATAGATAGATAGATAGATAGATAGATAGATATGAACAGACAAGAGGATAGATAGATAGATAGATAGATAGATAGATAGATAGATAGATATGAACAGACAAGAGGATAGATAGATAGATAGATAGATAGATAGATAGATAGATAGATAGATAGATATGAACAGACAAGTGGATAGATAGATATATAGATATGCATAGACAAGAGGATAGATAGATAGATAGATAGATAGATAGATAGATAGATAGATATGAACAGACAAGAGGATAGATAGATAGATAGATAGATAGATAGATAGATCTGAACACACAAGAGGATAGATAGATAGATAGATAGATAGATAGATATGAAAGACAAGAGGATAGATAGATAGATAGATAGATAGATAGATAGATAGATAGATAGATAGATAGATAGATAAGTAACAGACAAGAGGATAGATAGATAGATAGATATGAACAGACAAGAGGATAGATAGATAGATAGATATGAACAGACAAGAGGATAGATAGATAGATAGATAGATAGATAGATAGATAGATAGATAGATAGATAGATAGGTAGATAGATAGATATGAACAGACAAGAGGATAGATAGATTGATAGATATGAACAGACAAGAGGATAGATAGATAGATAGATAGATAGATAGATATGAACAGACAAGAGGATAGATAGATAGATAGATAGATAGATAGATAGATAGATAGATAGATAGATAGATAGCTAGATAGATAGATAGATCTGAACACACAAGAGGATAGATAGATAGATAGATAGATAGATAGATAGATAGATAGATAGATAGATATGAACAGACAAGAGAATAGATAGATAGATAGATAGATAGATAGATAGATAGATATGAACAGACAAGAGGATAGATAGATAGATAGATAGATAGATATGAACAGACAAGAGGATAGATAGATAGATAGATAGATAGATAGATAGATAGATAGATAGATAGATATGAACAGACAAGAGGATAGATAGATAGATAGATAGATAGATAGATAGATATGAACAGACAAGAGGATAGATAGATAGATATATAGATAGATAGATATGAACAGAAGAGGATAGATAGATAGATATATAGATAGATAGATATGAACATATAAGAGGATAGATAGATAGACAGATATGAACAGACAAGGATAGATAGATAGATATATAGGTAGATAGATAGATAAGTGAACAGACAAGAGGATAGATAGATAGATAGATAGATAGATAGATAGATAGATAGATAGATAGATAGATAGATATGAACAGACAAGAGGAAAGATAGATTGATATGAACAGACAAGATAGATAGATAGATAGATAGATAGATAGATAGATAGATAGATATGAACAGACAAGATAGATACATAGATAGATAGATATATAGATAGATAGATAGATAGAAAGAAAGAGGATAGATAGATAGATAGATAGATAGATAGATAGATAGATAGATAGATATGAACAGACAGACAGATAGATAGATAGATAGATAGATAGATAGATACATAGATAGATAGATATGAACAGACAAGAGGATAGATAGATAT
>JBBBDQ010023262.1:0-16488 GCA_037127315.1 Ascarosepion bandense
TTCTATTAGAGTCTGACAATGAAACATTTTAGGACATACACTTTCGTAAGAAGGAATCGCCACACAATTATAATCACACCTTACTATAATTCAGAGAATGTTCTATTGAGTCTACAATGAAACATTTTAGGACATACACTTTCGCAAGAAGGAATCACACATAATTATAATCACACTCAGATATAATTCAGAGAATGAACTATTGTGAGTCCGACAATGAAACATTTTAGGACATACACTTTCGCAAGAAGGAATCTCCACACATAATTATAATCACACTGATTATAATTCAGAGAAATGTCTCATTGAGTCCGACAATGAAACATTTTAGGACATACACTTTCGCAAGAAGGAATCTGCCACAGCTACCATAATCAACGAATTACAATTAGAGAAACGAAATTTAATAGAGTCCACAATGAACATTTTAGGACATACACTTTCGCAAGAAGGAATCACACATAATTATAATCACACCTAATTATAATTCAGAGAAATGTCTCATTAATTTAATGTGAAATATTTTAGGACATACACTTTCGCAAGAAGGAATCATACATAATTATAATCACACCTGATTATAATTCAGAGAAATGTCTCATTAGAGTCCGACAATGAAACATTTTAGGACATACACTCGCAAGAAGGAATCACACATAATTATAATCACACCTGATTATAATTCAGAGAAATGTCTCATTAGAGTCCGACAGCAAAACATTTCCAGGACATACACTTTCGCAAGAAGGAATCACACATAATTATAATCACAATTCCAATTATAATTCAGAGAAATGTCTCATTAGAGTCCGACAATGAACATTTTAGGACATACACTTTCGCAAGAAGGACCACACATAATTATAATCACACCTAATTATAATTCAGAGAAATGTCTCATTGGAGTCCGACAATGAAACATTTTAGGACATACACTTTCGCAAGAATAATCATACATAATTATAATCACACCTTGATTATAATTCAGAGAATGTCTCATTAGAGTCCGACAATGAAACATTTTGCAGGACAAGCACTTTCGTGCAAGAAGGGAATCACATAATTATAATCACACCTAATTATAATTCAGAGAAATACCCTATTAGAGTCCGACAATGAAACATTTTAGGACATACACTTTCGCAAGAAGGAATCACACATAATTATAATCACACCTAATTATAATTCAGAGAAATGTCTCATTAGAGTCCGCTAAATGAAACATTTTAGACATACACTTTCGCAAGAAGGAATCACACATAATTATAATTGTTACACCTAATTATAATTCAGAGAAATGTCTCATTAGAGTCCGACAATGAAACATTTGTTATTAGCACTTTCGTAAGAAGGAACTACACAAGTAATTATAATCACACTAATTATAATCCAGAGAAATGTCTTCATTACAGTCCGACAATGAAACATTTTAGGACATACACTTTCGCAAGAAGGAATCAATATTATAATTATAATTACACCTAATTATAATCGGGAGAAATGTTCTATTAGAGTCCGACAATGAAACATTTAGGACATACACTTTCGCAAGAAGGGAATCACACATAATTATAATCACACCTAATTATAATTCTCAGAGAAATGTCTCATTGTGAGTCCGACAATGAAAACATTTAGGACATACACTTTCGTAAGAAGGAATCACACATAAATTTATAATCACACCTAATTATAATTTAGAGAAATGTCTCATTGAGTCCGACAATGAAACATTTTAGACATACCCTTCGCAAGAAGGAATCACACATATAATTATAATCACAATTTAATTATAATTCAGAGAAATGTCTCATTAGAGTCCGACAATGAAACATTTTAGGACATACACTTTCGCAAGAAGGGAATCGCCACATAATTATAATCACACCTAATTATAATTCAGAGAATGTGCCCTATTGGAGTCCGACAATGAAAACATTTTTAGGACATACACTTTCGCAAGAAGAATCACACATAATTATAATCACACCTAATTATAATTCTAGAGAAATGTTCATTGGAGTCCGACAATGAACATTTAGACATACACTTTCGCAAGAAGGACCCACACATAATTATAATCACACCTAATTATAATTCAGAGAAATGTCTCTCATTAGAGTCTGACAATGAAACATTTGAGACATACACTTTCGCAAGAAGGAATCACACATAATATAATCACATTCTAATTATAATTCAGAAATGTTCATTGGAGTCCGACAATGAAACATTCTAGGACATACACTTTCGCAAGAAGGAATCACACATAATTATAATCAACTTAATTTATGCATCAGAGAAATGTTCCATTAGAGTCCGACAATGAATGATTGATAGACACACTTTCAGGTAAGAAGGAATCACACATAATTATAATCACACCTATTTAATTCAGAGAAATGTCTCATTGGAGTCCGACAATGAAACATTTTAGGACAGGGCTACTGCAAGAAGGAATCACACATAATTGAGAATTTCAATTTAATTATAATTCACAGAGAAATGTCTCATTGAGTCCGACAATGAAACATTTTAGGACATACACTTTCGTAAGAAGGAATCACATATAATTATAATCACACCTAATTATAATTCAGAGAAATGTCTCTATTAGAGCCCGACAATGAAACATTTAGGACATACACTTTCGCAAAGAAGGAATCACACAGAACAGAATCACACCTAATTATAATTCAGAGAAGGTCTCATTGGAGTCCGAAGCAATGAAACATTTAGACATACACTTTCGCAAGAAGGAATCACACACAATTACAATCACACCTAATTATAATTCAGAGAAATGTCTCATTAGAGTCCGACAATGAAACATTTTAGGACATACACTTTTCAAAAGAAGGAATCACACATAATTATAATCACACCTAATTATAATTCAGAGAAATGTCTCATTGGAGTCCGACAATGAAACATTTTAGGACATACACTTTCGCAAGAAGGACTACACATAATTATAATCACACCTAATTATAATTCAGACCCCATTGAGTCCGACAATGAAACATTTATTATACACTTTCGTGAAGGAATCACACATAATTATAATCACACCTAATTATAATTCAGAGAAATAATTTATTAGAGTCCACAATGAAACATTTTAGGGGACATACACTTTCGCAAGAAGGAATCACACATAATTATAATCACACCTAATTATAATTCAGAGGAATAAACTATTGAGTCCGACAATGAAACATTTTAGGACATACACTTTCGCAAGAAGGAATCACACATAATTATAATCACACCTGATTATAATTCAGAGAAATGTCTCTAATAGAGTCCGACAATGAACATTTGAAAATATGCCACTTTCGCAAGAAGGAATCACACATAATTATAATCACACTTAATTATAATTCAGAGAAATGTTCTATTAGAAGTCTGACAATGAAACATTTTAGGACATACACTTTCGCAAGAAGGAATCATACATAATTACAATCACACCTAATTATAATTCAGAGAAATGTCTCATTAGAGTTCGACAATGAAACATTTTAGACATACACTTTCAAAGAATTACACATAATTATAATCACACCTAATTACAATTCGAGAAATGTACTATTAGAGTCCGACAATGAAACATTTAGACATACACTTTCAGAAGAAGGAATCACACATAATTATAATCACACCTAATTATAATTCAGAGAATGTCTTGTTGGAGTCCGACAATGAAACATTTAGGACATACACTTTCGCAAGAAGGAATCACTATCATGCTACAATTATAATCACACCTAATTATAATTCAGAGAAATGTCTCATTGGAGTCTGACAATGAAACATTTTAGGACATACACTTTCGCAAGAAGGAATCACACCTAATTATAATCACACCCAATTATAATTCAGAGAAATGTCTCATATTAGGAGTCCGACAATGAAACATTTTAGGACATACACTTTCGCAAAGGTTGAATCGCTGTCTATACCACACCTAATTATAAAATTAGAGAAATGTTCTCATTAGAGTCCGACAATGAAACATTTTAGGACATACACTTTCGCAAGAAGGACTACACCTAATTATAATCACACCTAATTATAATTCAGAGAAAATACCTCTATTGGAAAGGGGACAATGAAATATTTTAGGACATACACTTTCGCAAGAAGGAATCACACATAATTATAATCACACCCAATTATAATTCAGAGAAATGTCTCATTAGAGTCCGACAATGAAACATTTGTGAATATACACTTTCGCAAGAAGGAATCAAGCACAGTTAATTATAATCACCCTAATTATAATTCAGAGAAATGTCTCATTAGAGTCCGACAATGAAACATTTAGACATACACTTTCGCAAGAAGGAATCACACCTAATTATAATCACACCTAATTATAATTCAGAGAATGTTCTATTAGAGTCCGACAATGAAACATTTTAGGACAATACTTTCGCAAATAGTTGAATCACACATAATTATAATCACACCTAATTATAATTCAGAGAAATGTCCTTCATTAGGAGTCCGACAATGAAACATTTTTAGACACTTTCGCAAGAAGGAATACACATAATTATAATCACACCTGATTATATCCAGAGAAATGTTCCTATTGGAGTCCGACAATGAAACATTTTAGGACATACACTTTCGCAAGAAGGAATCACAATATGGAATTATAATCACACCTAATTATAATTCAGAGAAATGTCTCATTAGAGTCCGACAATGAAACATTTAGACATACACTTTCGCAAGAAGGAATCACACCTAATTATAATCACACCAATTATAATTCAGAGAAATGTTCTATTAGAGTCCGACAATGAAACATTTTTAGACATACACTTTCGCAAGAAGGAATCACACATAATTATAATCACACCTAATTATAATTCAGAGAAATGTCTCATTGCAGTCCGACACACAATGAAACATTTTAGACATAATTTTCGTAAGAAGGAATCACAATCTAATTATAATCAATATATCTAATTATAATTCAGAGAATGTCTCATTAGAGTCCGAGATTAATGAAACATTTTAGGACATACACTTTCGCAAGAAGGAATCACACCAATTATAATCACACCTAATTATAATTCAGAGAAATGTCTCATTAGAGTCCTACAATGAAACATTTTAGGACATACACTTTCGCAAGAAGGAATCCCACCTAATTATAATCACACCTAATTATAATTCAGAGAAATGTCTCATTGGAGTCTGACAATGAAACATTTTTAGGACATATTAATTTTCGTAAGAAGGAATCACACCTAATTATAATCACACCTAATTATAATTCAGAGAAATGTTCCATTAGGAGTCCTATCATTGAAACATTTTAGGATATACACTGCAAGAAGGAATCATACATAATTACAATCACACCTAATTATAATTCAGAGAAATGTCTCATTGAGTCCGACAATGAAACATTTTAGGACATACATTTTGCAAATAGTTATCACACATAATTATAATCACACCTAATTATAATTCAGAGAAATGTTCTATTGAGTCCGACAATGAAACATTTTAGGACATACACTTTCGCAAGAAGGAATCACACACTTAATTATAATCACACCTAATTATAATTCAGAGAAATGTCTCTAATAGAGTCCGACAATGAACATTTTAGACATACATTGGCAAGAAGGAATCACAATATATCATAACGCACCGATTATATAATTCAGAGAATACCCTTATTGAGTCCGACAATGAAACATTTTAGGACATACACTTTCGCAAGAAGGAATCAAGCACATACTCTAATCACACCTAATTATAATTCAGAGGCAGAAATGTCTCATTAGAGTCCTGAGGCCAATGAAACATTTAGACATACTTTCGCAAGAAGGAATCACACCCAATTGCACCACACCTAATTATAATTCAGAGAAATGTCTCATTGAGTCCGACAATGAAACATTTTAGGACATACACTTTCGCAAGAAGGAAACACACATGTAATTATAATTAATCAATTATAATTCAGAGAAATGTTCTATTGAGTCCGGGACAATGAAACATTTAGGACATACACTTTCTAAAGAAGAATCACACATAATTATAATCATTAATTCCTAATTATAATTCAGAGAAATGTTCTATTGAGGTGACAATGAAACATTTTAGGACATACACTTTCGCAAATATGAATCACACATAATTATAATCACACCTAATATATTCTAGAGAAATGTCTCATTGGAGTCCGACACAATGAAACATTTTAGGACATACACTTTCGCAAGAAGGAATCACACCTAATTATAATCACACCTAATTATAATTCAGAGAAATACCATGGGAGTCCGACAATGAAACATTTCAGGACATACACTTTCGTAAGAAGGAATCACACCTAATTACATCAAGACCTAATTATAATTCAGAGAAACTTTCATTGGAGTCCGACAATGAAACATTTTAGGACATACACTTTCGCACATAACTAACTCAATTACAATCACACTCAATTATATCTAGAGAAATGTCTCATTGAGTCCGACAATGAAACATTTTGGGACATACACTTTCGCAAGAAGGAATCACACTTAATTATAATCACACCTAATTATGTGTCTGCCAGAGAAATGTCTCACAGAGTCCGACAATGAAACATTTTATATCATACCTCGCAAGAAGGAATCACACTTAATTATAATCACACCTAATTATAATTCAGAGAAAATGTTCCCCATTGGAGTCCGACAATGAAACATTTTTAGGACATACACTTTCGCAAGAAGGAATCACACCTAATTATAATCACACCTAATTATAATTCAGAGAATAAACTTTCATTGGAGTCCGACAATGAAACATTTAGGACATACACTTTCGCAAGAAGGAATCACAATATACTATAATCACACTAATTATAATTCAGAGAAATGTCTCTACAGCTGAGTTCGACAATGAAACATTTTAGGACATGCTACACTTTCGCAAAGAAGGAATCACACCAATTATAATCACACCTAATTATAATTCAGAGAAATTGTCCGTATTAGAGTCCGAGCCACAGAATACTTAGGACATACACTTTCGTAAGAGTGAATCACACCCACTTATAATCATAATTCTAATTATAATTCAGAGAAATGTCTCATTGGAGTCCGAAATAATGAAACATTTTTAGGACATACACTTTCGCAAGAAGGAATCGTGACCAATTATAATCACACCTAATTATAATTCAGAGAAATGCTCCCATTGAGTCCGACAATGAAACATTTATGACATACACTTTCAAAATAAAGGAATCACACCTAACTATAACGCATAACCTTAAATTTCTCTATAATTCAGAGAAATGTTCATTGGAGTCCGAATAATGAAACATTTTAGACATACACTTTCGCAAGAAGGAATCACACCTAATTTAATCACACCCAATTACACCAGAGAAATAATCTTCATTAGAAGTCCGAATGAATCATTTTAGGACATACACTTTCGCAAGAAGGAATCACACCTAATTATAATCACACCTAATTATAATTCAGAGAAATGTCTCATTGAGTCCGACAATGAAACATTTTAGGGACATGGCACTTTCTGTGCAAGAAGGAATCATAAAATTTAGCTTCAGCACCCACACCTAATTATAATTCAGAGAATGAATTGTTAGAGTCCGACAATGAATCATTTTAGGACATACACTTTCGTAAGAAGGGAATCACACCTAATTATAATCACACCTAATTATAATTCAGGAGAAATGTTCTATTGGAGTCCGACAATGAAACATTTTAGGACATACACTCGCAAGAAGGAATCACACATAATTATAATCACACCTAATTATAATTCAGAGAAATGTCTCATTAGAGTCCGAAGGCACGAAACATTTAGGACATACACTTTCTCAAAGAAGAATCACACTCAATTATAATCACACCTAATTATAATTCAGAGAAATGTCTCATTGGAGTCCGACAATGAAACATTTTAGGGACATACACTTCGCAAGAAGGAATCACACATAATTATAATCACACCTAATTATAATCAGTATATTGTCTCATTAGAGTCCGACAATGAAACATTTTAGACATACACTTCGCAAGAAGGAATACCACACCTAATTATAATCACACCTAATTATAATTCAGAGAAATGTCTCATTAGAGTCCGAGAATGAAACATTTTAGGACATACACTTTCGCAAGAAGGAATCACACCTAATTATAATCACACCAATTATATTCAGAGAAATGTCTCATTAGAGTCCGACAATGAAACATTTTAGGACATACACTTTCGCAAGAAGGTTAATCACACTTAATTATAATCACACCTCCAATATAATTCAGAGAAATGTCTCATTGAGTCCTATAACAAAGTCATTTACATTACACTTTCGCAAGAAGGAAACTGCACCTAATTATAATCACACCTAATTATAATTCAGAGAAATGTTCTATTAGAGTCCGACAATGAAACATTTTAGGACATACACTTTCGCAAGAATGAATCACACCTAATTATAATCACACCAATTATAATTCAGAGAAATGTCTCATTAGAGTCCGACAATGAAACATTTTAGGACATACACTTCGCAAGAAGGAATCACACTCAATTATAATCACAACTCAATTATAATTGCGAGAAATGTTCATTGGAGTCCGACAATGAAACATTTTAGGAAATACACTTTTGCAAGAAGGAATCACACATAATTATATCACACCTAATTATATCTAGAGAAATGTCTCATTAGAGTCCGATAATGAAACATTTTAGGACATACACTTTCGCAAGAAGGAATCACACATAATTATAATCACAACTTAATTATAATTCAGAGAAATGTTCTATTAGAAAGTCCGACAATGAAACATTTTGACATACACTTTCGCAAGAAGGAATCACAACAATTATAACTGCCAATTTAATTGAGAATTGTATAAATGTCTCATTAGAGTCCGACAATGAAACATTTTAGGAAATACACTTTCGCAAGAAGGAATCAAGCACCTAATTATAATCACACCCAATTAGTAATTCAGAATGAAACCATTGGAGTCCGACAATGAAACATTTTAGGACATACACTTTCGCAAGGAATCACACATAATTATAATCACACCTAATTATATTCAGAAATGTCTCATTGGAGTCCGACAATGAAACATTTTAGGAAATACTGCAAGAAGGAATCAACCACACATAATTATAATCACACCCACCATAATCCAGAGAAATGTCTCTGAGTCCGACAATGAAACATTTAGACATACACTTCTCGCAAGAAGGAACTGCTACTATAATTATAATCACACTCCAATTATATTCAGAGAAATGTCTCATTGGAGTCCGACAAATGAAACATTTTAGGACATACACTTTCGCAAGAAGGAATCACACATAATTATAATCACACCTAATTATAATTCAGAGAAATAACTCATTAGAGTCCGACAATGAAACATTTTTGAGGGACATACACTTTCGCAAGAAGGGAATCACACATAATTATAATCACACCTAATTATATCCAGAGAAATGTCTCATTGGAGTCCGACAATGAAATATTTAGGACATACACTTTCGCAAGAAGGAATCACACATAATTATAATCACACCGAATTATAACTAGAGAAAGGCTCTATTGAGTCCGACAATGAAACATTTTAGGACATACACTTTCGCAAGAAGGAATCACACATAATTATAATCACACCTAATTATAATTCAGAGAAATGTCTCATTGGAGTCCGACAATGAAACATTTTAGGACATACACTTTCGCAAGAAGGAATGGCACATAATTATAATCACACCTTAATTATAATCTGTGAGAAATGTTCTCATTGGAGTCCGACAATGAAACATTTTAGACATACACTTTCGCAAGAAGGAATCACACATAATTATAATCACACCTAATTATAATTCAGAGAATGTTCTATTAGAGTCCGACATGAAGATGGAGACATACACTTTCGCAAGAAGGAATCACACACATAATTTCATAATCAACCACTATAATCCAGAGAAATGTCTCATTGGAGTCCGACAATGAAACATTTTAGGACATACACTTTCGCAAGAAGGAATCACACATAATTATAATCACACCTAATTACATCCAGAGAAATGTTCTATTGTGAGTCCGACAATGAAACATTTTAGGACATACACTTTCGCAAGAAGGACCTCACACATATAATTATAATCACACCTAATTATAATCCAGAGAAATGTCCTATTGAGTCCGACAATGAAACATTTTATATCGCTACACTTTCGCAAGAAGGAATCGCCATGAATTATAAATTCACACCCACTATATCTGTAGAGAACAACTTCTGTCAGAGTCCGACAATGAAACATTTAGACATACACTTTCGTAAGAAGGAATCACACTCTAATTATATCACACCTAATTATAATCCAGAGAAATGTTCTATTGGAGTCCGACAATGAAACATTTTAGGACATACACTTTCGCAAGAAGGAATCACACATAATTATAATCACACCTAATTATAATTCAGAGAAAATGTCTTCATTTTTCTGGAGTCCAGACAATGAAACATTTTAGGAAATACACTTTCGCAAGAAGGAATCACACATAATTATAATCACACCTAATTATAATCCAGAGAAATGTCTCATTAGAGTCCGACAATGAAACATTTTAGGACATACACTTTCGCAAGAAGGATCCAATAATTCAATTATAATCACACCTAATTATAATTCAGAGAAATGTCTCATTAGAGTCCGACAATGAAACATTTTAGGACATACACTTTTCAAAAGAATAATCACACCTAATTATAATCAAATACACCCAATTATAATTCAGAGAAATGTTCATTAGAGTCCGACAATGAAACATTTTAGGATATACAATTTTCGCAAGCATGAATCACATATAATTATAATCACACTTAATTATAATCGAGAAATGTCTCATTAGAGTCCCACAATGAAACATTTTAGGACATATACACTTTCGAAGAAGGAATCACACATAATTATAATCACACTCTAATTATAATTCAGAGAAATGTCTCATTGGAGTCCGACAATGAAACATTTAGGAAATACACTTTCGCAAGAAGGAATCCGCTATTAATAATTATAATCACACCTAATTATAATCCAGAGAAATGTTCTAATAGAGTCCGACAATGAAACATTTTAGGACACAAGCACTTTCGCAAGAAGGAATCACACCTAATTATAATCACACCTACTTATATCCAGAGAAATGTCTCATTAGAGTCCGATAATGAAACATTTTAGGGGAAATACACTTTCGCAAGAAGGAATCACAATATAATTATAATCACACTCAATTATAATTCAGAGAAATGTCTCATTGGAGTCCGGACAATGAAACATTTTAGGAAATACATCATGCGTTGAAGAATCACAATCAATTATAATCACACCTAATTATAATCCAGAGAAAATGTCTCATTAGAGTCCTATCAATGAAACATTTTAGGAAATACACTTTCTCGCAAGAAGGAATCATAGTTACAATTATAATCACACCTAATTATAATTCAGAGAAATGTCTCATTGAGTCCGACAATGAACATTTTAGGACATACACTTTCGCAAGAAGGAATCACACCTAATTATAATCACACCTAATATAATTCAGAAATACTATTATCTGACAATGAAACATTTAGGAAATACACTTTCTAAGAAGGAATCACACATAATTATAATCACAACTAATTATAATTCAGAGTAACAAGTCTCATTGGAGTCCGACACGAAACATTTTAGAAATATTACTTTCGCAAGAAGTTGACTCAAGAAGAGAATTATAATCTACTACACCTAATTATAATTCAGAGAAATGTCTCACAGAGTCCGACAATGAAACATTTTAGGAAATACACTTCTTTGGCAAGAAGGAATCACACATAATTATAATCACACTAATTATAATCCAGAGAAATGTCTCATTAGAGTCCGACAATGAAACATTTTAGGACATACACTTTCGCAAGAATAGAATCAATAATCAATTATAATCACACCTAATTATAATCCAGAGAAATGTCCGCCAGAGTCCGACAATGAAACATTTAGAAAATACACTGCAAGAAGGAATCACACATAATTAGCACCACACCTAATTATAATTCATAGAGAAATACAACTAATAGGAGTCCGACAATGAAACATTTTAGGAAATACACTTTCGCAGAAGGACTGGCACATAATTATAATCACACCTAATTATAATTCAGAGAAATGTCTCTATTGGAGTCCGACAATGAAATATTTAGGACATACACTTTCGCAAGAAGGAATCACACATAATTATAATCACACTTAATTATAATTCAGAGAAATGTCTCATTAGAGTCCGACAATGAAACATTTTAGGAAATGACTTTCGCAAGAAGGAATCACACACAATTCTATAATCACACCTAATTATAATTCATAGAAATGTCTCATTGGAGTCCGACAATGAAACATTTTAGGACATACACTTTCGCAAGTTAGAATCACACATAATTATAATCACACCTAATTATAATTCAGAGAAATGTCTCATTAGAGTCCGACAATGAAACATTTTAGGAAATACACTTTCGCAAGAAGGACCACACATAATTATAATCACCAATTATAATCCAGAGAAATGTCTCATTGAGTCCGGACAATGAAACATTTTAGGACATACACTTTCGCAAGAAGGAATCACATCATAATTACACCTAATTATAATTCAGAGAAATGTCTCATTAGAGTCCGACAATGAAACATTTTTAGGAAATACACCTTCGCAAGAAGGAATCACACATACTATAATCACACCTAATTATAATTCAGAGAAATGTCCTATTAGAGTCCGACAATGAAACATTTTAGGAAACATACTTTTCAAAGAAGAATCACACATAATTATAATCACACCTAATTGAGTAATTCACAGAGAAATGTCTCATTTAGAGTCCGACAATGAAACATTTAGGAAATACACTTTCGCAAGAAGGAATCACACATAATTATAATCACACCCAATATAATTCAGAGAAATGTCTCATTGGAGTCCGACAATGAAACATTTTAGGACATACACTTTCAAAAGAAGGAATCACACCCAATTATAATCACACCTAATTATAATTCAGAGAAATGTTCTATTGGAGTCCGACAATGAAACATTTAGGAAATACACTTTCGCAAGAAGGAACTCTGCTAATAATTATAATCACAATTCCAATTATAATTCAGAGAAATGTCTCATTGGAGTCCGACAATGAAACATTTTAGGAAATACACTTTCGCAAGAAGGAATCATACATAATTATAATCACACCTAATTATATTCAGGAGAATACCATTGAGTCCGACAATGAAACATTTAGGAAATACACTTTCGCAAGAAGGAATCACACATAATTATAATCACACCTAATTATATTCAGAGAAATGTCTCATTGGAGTCCGACAATGAAACATTTTAGGAAATACACTTTCGCAAGAAGAATCACACCTAATTATAATCACACCTAATTATAACCAGAGAAATGTCTCATTAGAGTCCGACAATGAAACATTTTAGGAAATACACTTTCGCAAGAAGGAATCACACATAATTATAATCACACCTAATTATAATTCAGAGAAATGTCTCATTAGGAGTCCGACAATGAACATTTTAGGACATACACTTTCGCAAGAAGAATCACACCTAATTTAATCAATAATTCCAGTTCATAATTGAGAAATGTCTCATTGGAGTCCGACAATGAAACATTTAGGAAATACACTTTCGCAAGAAGGAATCACACCTAATTATAAATTTACACCTAATTATAATCCAGAGAACACCATTAGAGTCCGACAACAAAACATTTAGGACATACACTTTCGCAAGAAGGAATCACACTCTAATTATAATCACACCTGATATAATTCAGAGAAATGTCTCTCATTGGAGTCCGACAAAATGAAATATTTTAGGACATACACTTTCGCAAGAAGGAATCACACCTAATTATAATCACACCTAATTATAATTCAAATGTCTCATTGGAGTTCCACAATGAAATATTTTAGGAAATACACTTTTTGCAAGAAGAATCACACCCATCATAATCACACCTAATTATAATCTCTCAGAGAAATGTCCTGTTGGAGTCCGACAATAAAGATTTAGGAAATGAGCACTTTCGCAAGAAGGAATCAATTTTAACAGCACCAATAATCAATTATTCAGAGAAATACCATTGGAGTCCGACAATGAAACATTTTAGGAAATACACTTTCGCAAGAAGGAATCACACCTAATTATAATCACACCTAATTATAATCCAGGAGAAATGTCTCAATTAGAGTCCGACAATGAAACATTTTAGGACATACACTTTCGCAAGAAGGAATCACACCTAATTATAATCACACCCGATTATAATTCATAAAAATGTCTCATTGAGTCCGACAATGAAACATTTTAGGACATACACTTTCGCAAGAAGGAATCACACCCAATTATAATCACACCTGATTATAATTCAGAGAAATGTCTCATTGGAGTCTGACAATGAAATATTTAGGACACACTTTCGCAAGAAGGAATTAAGAATTCTACTTATAATCACACCTAATTATAATTCAGAGAAATGTCTCATTAGAGTCCGACAATGAAACATTTTAGACATAAATTTTTGAAGTAGGACTGTATGCACCAATTATAATCACCACTATAATTCAGAGAAATGTCTCATTGGAGTCCGACAATGAAACATTTTAGGACATACACTTTCGCAATATTGGAGAACGCACCTAATTATGTAATCACACCTAATTATAATTCAGAGAAATGTCCGAGTCCCACAAGAAATATTTTAGAAATACACCCCTTCGTATATTAACCTGCCACACCTACTAGCACCAAGCACCCACTATAATCCAGAGAAATGTCATATGAGTCCGACAATGAAACATTTTAGAAATACACTTTCGCAAGAAGGAATCACACTGACTATAATCACACCTAATATAATTCAGAGAAATGTCTCATTGGGAGTCCAGATAACGAAACATTTATAAAGCACTTTCGCAAGAAGGAATCATACCGAATTATAATCACACCAAATTATAATCCAGAGAAATGTCTCATGAGAGTCCGACAAGGAAACATTTAGGAATGACACTTTCGCAAGAAGGAATCACACCTACTATAATCACACCTAATTATAATTCAGAGAAATGTCTCATTGGAGTCCGACAATGAAACATTTTAGGGATAAGTATACACTTTCGCAAGAATCACACATAATTATAATCACACCTAATATAATTCAGAGAAATGTCTTATTGAGTCCGAATGTTTAATCATTTTAGGACATACACTTTCGCAAGAAGGAATCACACTCCTTAATTATAATCACACTAATATATCCAGAGAAATAACCACAGGAGTCTGACAATGAAAATATTTTAGACATACACTTTCGCAAGAATCACACCTAATTATAATCACACCTATCATAACTAGAGAAATAAGCCATTGGAGTCCGACAATGAAACATTTAGACGAAAGTTGGTACCCTCGCAAGAAGGAATCAGCACCCTTAATTATAATCATGACCAATTATAATTCAGAGGAAATATTCTATTGGAGTCCGACAATGAAATATTTAGGGACATACACTTTCGCAAGAAGGAATCACACCTACTTATAATCACTAATTATAATTCAGAAATAGCCCTATTTGAGTCCGACAACAAAACATTTTAGGACATACACTTTCGCAAGAAGAGATCACACCCAATTATATCACTCAATTATAATTCAGAGAAATGTCTCATTATCCGACAATGAAACATTTAGACATACATTCTCGCAAGAAGGAATCACACCTAATTATAATCACACCTAATTATAATTGAAATGTCTCATTGGAGTCCGACAAATGAAATATTTTAGGAAATACACTTTCGCAAGAAGGAATCTCACCACTATAATCAATCAATTATGCACCAGAGAAATGTCTCATGAGAGTCCGACAATGAAACATTTAGAAATACTTTCGCAAGAAGGAATCACACCTAATTATAATCACACCTAATTATAATTTAAGAAATGTCTCATTGGAGTCCGACAATGAAACATTTTAGTGAAATACACTTTCGCAAGAAGGAATCAATACACTGAATTACAATTCAAATCTAATTATAATTCAGAGAAATGTCTCATTGGAGTCCGACAATGAAACATTTTATCATACACTTTCAGTGTAGTAATCACACCCAATTATAATCACACCTAATTATAATTCAGAGAAATGTCTCTATTGGAGTCCGACAATGAAACATTTTAGACATACACTTTCGCAAGAAGGAATCACACCCAATTATAATCACACCCAATTATAATCCGCATAAATGTCTCATTAGAGTCCGACAATGAAACATTTTAGGAATACCTTCGTAAGAAGGAATCACAATTCTAATTATAATCACACCTAATTATAATTCAGA
>JBBBDQ010023298.1:0-10881 GCA_037127315.1 Ascarosepion bandense
AAAGAAAGAATCAATGGGTGGAGAAAGAGAATTAATTATAAAGAGAAATAAGTGAGAAAAAAATCAATGGGTGGAGGAAGAAGAATTAATTATAAAGGAAGTGATGAAGAAAGAAAAGAATCAATGGGTGGGGGAAGAAGATTAATTATAAGAGAGGAAATGAGTGAGAGAGAAAGAATCAATGGGTGGAGGAAGAGAGTAAATTATAAAGAGAGGAAGTGAGTGAGAAAGAAGAAAAGAATCAATGGGTGGAGGAAAGAGAAAGAATTAATTTATAAAGAGAGGAAGTGAGTGAGAAAGAGAAAGATCAATGGGTGGAAAAAGAAGGAGAGTGGTGCCAAGAGAGGAAGTAGTGAGAAAGAAAAAAGAATCAATGGGTGGAGGAAAGAGACAGACATAAAGAGAGGAAGTGAGTGAGAGAGAAAGAATGTGTGGGTGGAGGAAAGAAAAGTGTTTATAAAGAAATGAGTGAGAAAGAAAGAAAGAATCAATGGGTGGAGAAAGAAAATTAATTTATAAAGAGAAGTGAGTGAAAGAATCAATGGGTGGAAAGAAGAATTCAAATTCCTAAAGAGGGAAAGTGAGTGAGAAGAAGAAAAGAATCAGTAAATTGGAGGAAGAAGAATTAATTATAAAGAGAGGAAATTAGTGCTTTTTAAAATAATAAATCAACTTTAAAATCAGTATAAGGAAAATGAGTGAAAGAAAGAAAAGAATCAATGGGTGGAGAGAAAATTAAGTATAAAGAGAGTAGAGGTAGTGAGAAAGAAGAAAAGAATCAATGGTGGAGAAAATTAATTATAAAGAAGTGAGTGAGAAAAAGAAAAGAATCAATGGGTGGAGAAGAAGAATTAATTATAAAGAGAGTAAGTGAGTGAGAAAGAAAGAAAAGAATCAATGGGTGGAGGAAAAGAAAATTAGTATAAAGAGGAAGTAAGTAGTGAGAAAGAAAGAAAAGAATCAATAGGTGGAGAAAGAAAAATTAATTATAAAGAGAGAAGTGAGTGAGAAAGAAAGAAAGAAAGAATCAACAGATGGAAGGAAAGAGAAGATTAATTATAAAGAGAGGAAGTGAGTGAGAAAAAGAATCAATGGGTGGAGAAAAGGTAATTATAAAGAGAGAGTAGTGAAGAAAAATCCAATGGGTGGAGGAAAAAGAAAAATTAATTATAAAGAGAGGAGGCGGTAAGAAAAAAAAATCAATAGGTGGAGAAAAGAAGAATTAATTATAAAAGAGAGGAAAGTAAGTGAAAGAAAGAATCAATAGGTGGAGGAAAGAAGAATTAAATTATAAAAAGAATGAAATTGGTGAAAGAAAAAGAATCATTCTGGGTGGAAAATTAATTATAAGAGAGGAAATGAGTGAAGAAAGAATCAATGGGTGGAGGAAAAAGAAGAATTAATTATAAAGAGAGAGAGGAAGTGAGTGAGAAGAAAGAATCAATGGGTGGAGAAAAGAATTCAATTATAAAAAGAGAGGAAGTGAAGTAAAAAAAAAAAATAATCGATGGAGGAAAGAGAGAATTAATTATAAAGAGAGGAAGTGAGTGAGAAAGAAGAAAAAGAATCAATGGGTGGAGAAAAGAAGAATTAATTATAGAGGGAAGTGAGTGAAAGAAAAAGAATCAATGGGTGGAGGAAAGAAGAATTAATTATAAAGAGAGGAAGTGAGTGAGAAAGAAGAAAGATAATGGGTGGAGAAAGAAAATTAAGTATAAGAGAGACTGAGTGAGAAAGAAAGAATCAATGGGTGGAGGAAAGAAGAATTAATTATAAGAGAGTAAGTGAGTGAGAAAGAAGAAAGAATCAATGGAGTGGAGAAAGAAGAATTAATTATATAAAGAGAGAGAGAGTGAGTGAGAAAGAAGAAAGAATCAATGGGTGGAGGAAAGAAGAATTAATTATAAAGAGAGTAAGTGGTGAGAAAGAAGAAAAGAATCAATGGGTGGAGGAAGAGAATTAATTATAAAGAGAGAAATGAGTGAGAAAGAAAGAAAGAATCAATGGGTGGAGAAAAGAAATTGATACAGAGAGAAATGAGTGAGAGAGAGAAAGAAAGAATCAATGGGTGGAGGAAAGAAGAATTAATTATAAGAGAGGAAGTGAGTGAGAAAGAAAAGAATCAATGGGTGGAGGAAGAAAGAATTAATTATAAAGAGAGTAAGTGAGTGAGAAAGAAGAAAAGAATCAATGGGTGGAGAAAGAATTAATTATAAAGAGAGGAAATGAGTGAGAAAGAAGAAAGAATCAATGGGTGGAGGAAGAAAGACAATTATAAAGAGAGGAAGTAGTGAGAAAGAAGAAAAAGAATCAATGGAGTGGAGAAGAAGAATTAATTGCAGAGGAAGTAAGTGAAAAAAAAATAATGGGTGGAGGAAAGAAGAATTAATTATAAAGGAGAGGAAGTGAGTGAGAAAGAAAGAAAAGAATCAATGGGTGGAGAAAAGAAGAATTAATTATAAAGAGAGTAAGTGAGTGAGAAAGAAAGAAAAGAATCAATGGGTGGAGGAAAGAAGAATTGGTATAAAGAGAGGAAATGAGTGAGAAAGAATCAATGGGTGGAGGAAGAAAGATTAATTATAAAGAGAGGAAATGAGTGAGAAAGAAAAAGAATCAATGGAGTGGAGGAAAGAAGAATTAATTATAAAGAGAGGAAGTGTGAGAGAAAGAAGAAAAAGATCAATATAGGTGGAGAAAAAGAAGAATTAATTATAAAGAGAGGGAAGTGAGTGAGAAAGAAAGAAAAGAATCAATGGGTGGAGAAAGAAGAATTAATTATAAAGAGAGAAATAAGTGAGAAAAAGAAAGAAAAGAATCAATGGGTGGAGAAAGAAAGGTAATTATAAAGAGAGGAAGTGAGTGAGAAAGAAGAAAAGAATCAATGGTGGAGAAAGAAAATTAATTATAAAGAGAGGAAGTGTGTAGAGAAAGAAAGAAAAGAATCAATGGGTGGAGAAAGAAGAATTAATTATAAAGAGAGGAAGTGAGTGAGAAAGAAGAAAGAATCAATGGGTGGAGAAAAAGAAGAATTGGTATGAGGAAGTGTGAGAGAGAAAGAATCAATGGGTGGAGAAAGAGATGGTATAAAGAGAGGAAGTAGGTAGAGAGAAAGAATCAATGGGTGGGGGAAAGATAATTATAAAGAGAGAAGTAGGTAAAGAAAAAAAAAAAATAAATCAACTTTTTGAAATCATCTAAAAGAAATGTTTTTTTTTGTAAATCAATGGGTGGAGAAAAAGAAGAATTAATTATAAAGAGAGTAAGTGAGTGAGAAAGAAAGAAAGAATCAATGGGTGGAGGAAAGAATTAATTATAAAGAGAGTAAGTGAGTGAGAAAGAAAAAGAATCAATGGGTGGAGAAAGAAGAATTAATTTATAAGAGAGTAAGTGAGTGAGAAAGAAAGAATCAATGGGTGGAGAAAGAAGAATTAATTATAAAGAGAGAGTGAGTGAGAAAGAAGAAAGAATCAATGGGTGGAGAAAAAGAAGAATTAATTATAAAGAGAGGAAGTGAGTGAGAAAGAAAAAGAATCAATGGGTGGAGAAAGAAGAATTAATACAAAGTGAGTGAGTGAGAAAGAAAGAAAGAATCAATGGGTGGAGGAAAGAAGAATTAATTATAAAAAGAGAGAGCGAGAGTGAGAAAGAGAAAAGAATCAATGGGTGGAGAAAGAAAAATTAATTATAAGAGAGAGAAATAGAGTGAGAGAAAGAATCAGTAAGAATTTGGAGAAAGAAAGAATTAATTATAAAGAGAAGTAAGTGAGTGAGAGAAAAAGAATCAATGGGTGGAGAAAGAAAGATTAATTATAAAGAGAGGAAGTAGATAGAGAAAGAAAGAATCAATGGGTGGAGAAAGAAGAATTAATTATAAGAGAGAGGTAAGTGGTGAGGAAAGAAGAAAAGAATCAATGGGTGGAGAAAGAATTAATTATAAAGAGAAATGGTAGAAAGAAAAAAAAATCAATGGGTGGAGGAAGAAGGTTAATTTATAAAGAGAGAAAGTAAGGTGAAAGAAGAAAAGAATCAATGGGTGGAGGAAAGAAGAATTAATTATAAAGAGAGGAAGTGTGAGAGAAAGAAGAAAAAGAATCAATGGGTGGAAAAGAATTAATTATAAAGAGAGAGTGAGTGAGAAAGAAAGAAAGAATCAATGGGTGGAAAAGAAAGAATTAATTATAAAGAGAGGAAATGAGTGAGAAAGAAGAAAAGAATCAATGGGTGGAGAAAAAGAAGAATTAATTATAAAGAGAGGAAGTGTGAGAGAAAGAAAAAGAATCAATGGGTGGAGAAAAGAAAATTGAGTATAAAGGAAGTGAGTGAGAAAGAAGAAAAGAATCAATGGGTGGAGAAAGAATTAATTATAAGAAGAGAGGAAGTGTGAGAGAAAGAGAGAAAAGAATCAATGGGTGGAGAAAGAAGAATTAATTATAAAGAGAGAGGAAGTGAGTGAGAAAGAAGAAAAGAATCAATGGGTGGAGAAAAGAAGAATTAATTATACAAAGAAGGAAATGAGTGAGAAAGAGAAGAAAGAATCAATGGGTGGAGAAAAAGAGAAAGTCAGTGAGAGAGTGTGAGAGAAAGAAGAAAAGAATCAATGAGTGGAGAAAAGAAGAATTAATTATAAAGAGAGTAAGTGAGTGAGAAAGAAGAAAAGAATCAATGGAGTGGAGGAAAGAAAAATTAATTATAAGAAGGCAAATGAGTGAGAAGAAAGAATCAATGGGTGGAAAAGAAGAATTAATTATAAAGAGAAAGTGGTGAAGAAAAAAAAATCAATAGGTGGAAAAAAAAAATCAAATGCAAAGAAAATGGTAAAAAAAAAAAATAATAGATGGAAAAAAAAAAAAAAAAAATTATAAAGAGGAAGTGTGGAAAGAAGAAAAGAATCAATGGGTGGAGAAAAAGAAGAATTAATTATAAAGAGTAAGTGAGTGAAGAAGAAAAAGAATCAATGGAGTGGAGAAAAGAAGAATTAATTATAAAAGAGAGAGAGTGAGTGAGAAAGAAAAGAATCAATGGGTGGAGAAAAGAAGAATTAATTATAAAGAGAGTAAGTGAGTGAAGAAAAATCAATGGGTGGAGAAAGAGAATTAATTATAAAGAGAGGAAGTGAGTGAGAAAGAAGAAAAAGAATCAATGGGTGGAGAAAAAGAGAAGAATTAATTATAAAGAGAGGAAGACAGAGAAAGAAAAAGATGTGGGTGGAGAAAGAAGAATTAATTATAAAGGAAATGATGAGTGAGAAAGAAAGAAAAGATCAATGGGGTGGAGAAAAGAAAGATGGTAAAGAGAGAGTGAGAAAGAAAAAGAATCAATGGAGCAAGAAAAAGAAGAATTAATTATAAAGAGAAGTGAGTGAGAAAGAAGAAAGAATCAATGGGTGGAGAAAAGAAGAATTAATTATAAAGAGGAAGTGTGAGAGAAAGAAGAAAGAATCAATGGGTGGAGAAAAAGAAGAATTAATTATAAAGAGAGTAAGTGAGTGAGAAAGAAGAAAAGAATCAATGGAGTGGAGAAAGAATTAATTATAAAGAGAGGAAGTGAGTGAGAAAGAGAAAGAATCAATGGGTGGAGAAAAAAAGATTGATTATAAAGAGAGAGTAGAGTGGTGCTTTTTTTGAATCAATGGGTGGAGAGAAATTGATTATAAAGAGAGGAAGTAGTGCTTTACTTTTTGACTTTCAATAATCAACTTTTTAAATCAATCTCAAGAAAATAGAGTGAGAAAGAAAGAAAAAGAATCAATGGGTGGTGGAAAGAAGAATTAATTATAAAGAGAGGAAGTGAGTGAGAAGAAGAAAAAGAATCAATGGGTGGAGGAAGAAGAATTAATTATAAAAGAGGAAGTGGTGAGAAGAAGAAAAGAATCAGTAGGTGGGAGAAAAGAAAGATAATTATAAAGAAGTGAGTGAGAGAAAAAGATGTTGGGTGGAGAAAGAATTAATTATAAAGGGGAAATGGTGAAGAAAGAATCAATGGGTGGAGAGAGAAAAATTAATTATAAAAGGAGAGTGTGAGAAAGAGAAAGAATCAATGGGTGGAGAAAAAAGAAGAATTAATTATAAAGAGTAAGTGGTGAGAAGAAAGAATCAATGGGTGGAAGAATTAATTATAAGAGAGGAAGTGAGTGAGAAAGAGAAAAAGAATCAATGGGTGGAGAAAGAAAAATTAATTATAAAGAGAGGGAAATGAGTGAGAAAGAGAGAAAAAGAATCAATGGGTGGAGAAAGAAGAATTAATTATAAAGAGAAGAGAGTGTGAGAGAAAGAAAATCAATGGGTAGAGAAAAAGAAGAATTAATTATAAAGAGGAAGTGAGTAGAAAGAAGAATCAATGGGTGGAAAAATTAATTATAAAGAGAGAAATGAGTGAGAGAGAAAGAATCAATGGGTGGAGAAAGAAAGTGTGAGTAAGAAGGAGAGAGAGAGAGAGAGAGAGAATCAGTGGGTGGAGAAAGAGATTAATTATAAAGAGAGGAAGTGAGTGAGAAAGAGAAAGAATCAATGGGTGGAGAAAGAAGAATTAATTATAAAGAAGGAAGTGTAAAGAGAGAAAAAAAAATCAATGGGTGGAGAAAAGAATTAATTATAAAGAGGAAGTGAGTGAGAAAGAAGAAAAGAATCAATGGGTGGAGGAAAGAAAAATTAATTATAAAGAGAGGAAGTGAGTGAGAAAGAAGAAAGAATCAATGGGTGGAAGAAAGAAAAATTAAATTATAAAGAGTAAGTAGGTATGAGAAAGAAGAAAAGAATCAATGGGTGGAGAAAAGAAGAATTAATTGTAGAGGGAGAGAGTGAGTGAGAAAGAAGAAAGAATCAATGGGTGGAGGAAAGAATTAGAGTATAAAGAGAGGGAAATGAGTATAGAAAGAAAGAAAAAGAATCAATGGGTGGAGAGAAAGATAGATATAAAGAAGGGAGAAATGAGTGAGAAAGAAGAAAAGAATCAATGGGTGGAGGAAAGAAGAATTAATTATAAAGAGTAAGTAGTGAGAAAGAAGAAAAGAATCAATGGGTGGAAAAATTAATTATAAGAGAGGAAGTGAGTGAGAAAAGAAAGAAAGAAATCAATGGGTGGTGGAAAGAATTAATTATAAAGAGGAAGTGTGAGAGAAAGAGAAAGAATCAGTGGGTGGAGGAAAGAGAATTAATTATAAAGAGAGTAAGTGTGAGAGAAAGAAGAAAAGAATCAATGGGTGGAGAAAGAAAAATTAATTATAAAGAGAGAGGAGGTGTGAAAAAAAAAAGAAATAAATGGGTGGAGAGAGAGAATTGATTTATAAAGAGAGAGAATGAAAGAGAGAGAGAGATCAATGGGTGGAGAGAGAGAGATTGATTATAAAGGAAGGGAGTGTGAAGAAAGAAAAAGATCAGTGGGTGGAGGAAAGAAATTAATTGCAGAGAGAGAGAGAGAGAGAGAGAGAGAAAGAAAGAAAGAATCAATGGGTGGAGGAAAGAAGAGTGAGTATAAAGAGGAAGTGTGAGAGAAAGAAGAAAAGAATCAATGGGTGGTGGAAAGAAAAATTAATTATAAAGAGGAAGTGTGAGAGAAAGAAGAAAGAAATCAATGGGTGGAGGAAGAATTAGTATAAAGAGAGGAAGTGTGAGAGAAAGAAAGAAAAGAATCAATGGGTGGAGAAAGAAAATTAATTATAAAGAGAGAGGCAGTGAGTGAGAAAGAAAGAATCAATGGGTGGAGGAAGAAGAATTAATTATAAAGAGAGAAATGAGTGAGAAAGAAGAAAGAATCAATGGGTGGGAAGAAAATTAGTATAAAGAAGAGAGGAAGTGAGTGAGAAAGAAGAAAAAGAATCAATGGGTGGAGAAAAGAAAGAATTAATTATAAAGAGAAATGAGTGAGAAAGAAAGAAAGAATCAATGGGTGGAGAAGAATTAATTATAAAGAGAGGAAATGAGTGAGAAAGAAGAAAAGAATCAATGGGTGGAGAAAGAAAAAGTTAGTATACAAAAGAGAGGAAGTGAGTGAGAAAGAATCAATGGTGGAGAAAAAGAAAAATTGGTATAAAGAGAAGTGAGTGAGAAAGAGAAAGAATCAATGGGTGGAGAAAGAAAATTAATTATAAAGAAAGTAGGCAAAGAAAAATCAATAGGTGGAAAGAAAATTAGTAAAGAAAATAAATGCTTTTTTTTTTAAATAAACAATAGATTGAAGAAATTAATTATAAAGAAGAAGTAGTGAAAAAAAAAAAAAATAATTGGGTGGAGGAAGAAGAATTAATTATAAGGAAAGTAAGTGCTCGAAAGAAAAGAAATCAATGGGTAGAGGAAGAAGAATTAATTATAAAGAGGAAGTGAGTGAGAAAGAAAGAAAAGAATCAATGGGTGGAGAAAAAGGTGGTATAAAGAGAGTAGTGAGAAAAGAAGAAAAAGAATCAATGGGTGGAGGAAAGAAGAGAATTAATTATAAAGAGAGGAAGTGAGTGAGAAAGAAGAAAAGAATCAATGGGTGGAAAGAAAGAAGAATTATAAGAGAAGGAAGTGAGTGAGAAAGAAGAAAAGAATCAATGGGTGGAGAAGAAAATTAATTATAAAGAGAGGAAGTGAGTGAGAAAGAAGAAAAGAATCAATGGGTGGAGGAAAGAAGAATTAATTATAAAGAGAGGAAATGAGTGAGAAAGAAAGAAAAAAAGAATCAATGGGTGGAGGAAAGAAGAATTAATTATAAAAGAGAGAAGTGAGTGAGAAAGAATCAATGGGTGGAGAAAGAAAGAAATTGAGTATAAAGAGAGAAGTGAGTGAAAGAGAGAGAGTAAATGGGTGGAGGAAAGAAGAATTAATTATAAAGAGAGGAAGTGAGTGAGAAAGAAAAGAATCAATGGGTGGAGAAAGAAAGAATTAATTATAAGAGAAGAGAGTAAGTGAGAAAGAGAAAGAATCAATGGGTGGAGAAAAAGAAGAATTAATTATAAAGAGAGGAAGTGAGTGAGAAAGAAGAAAGAATCAATCAATCAACTTTTTAAAGTAATTATAAAGAAAGCATCTTTTTTTTTTAAAATAATGGAGTGGAGGAAGGAAAGTTGATTATAAAAGAGAGGAAGTATGAGTGAAAAGAAAGAAAAAGAATCAATGGTGGAGAAAAAAGAAGAATTAATTATAAAGAGAGGAAGTGAGTGAGAAAGAAGAAAAGAATCAATGGGTGGAGGAAAGGTATTATAAAGAGAGAAATGAGTGAGAAAGAAGAAAAAGAATCAATGGGTAAGAGGAAAAGAAGAATTAATTATAAAGAGTAAGTGAGTGAGAAAGAATCAATGGGTGGAGGAAAGAAGAATTGACTATAAGAGAGGAAATGAGTGAGAAAGAAAGAAAAAGTCAGCTATAGATGGAGAAGAAAGAATTAATTATAAAGAAGTAAGTGAGTAAAGAGAAAGAAGAAAAGAATCAATGGGTGGAGAAAGAGAGAAGAATTAATTATAAAAGAGAGTAAGTGAGTGAGAAAGAAGAAAAGAATCAATGGGTGGAGGAAAAGAAGAAATTAATTATAAAGAGAGGAAATGAGTGAGAAAGAAGAAAAGAATCAATGGGTGGAGGAAAAGAAGAATTAATTATAAAGAGAGGAAGTGAGTGAGAAAGAAAGATATTGGGTGGAGGAAGAAGAATTAATTATAAAGGGGAAGTAGTGAAAGAGAAAGAATCAATGAGGTGGAGAAAAAGAAGAATTAATTATAAAAGAGAGAGAGAATGAGTGAGAAGAAGAAAAGAATCAATGGGGTGGAGGAAGAAGAATTAATTATAAAGAGAGTAAATTAGTAAAAACTTTTGGAAATAATGAATGGAAAAACTTTTTAAAAATCATCTCAAGAAAATCATCACTTTTTGCATCATCAGTAACTTGCAGTAATCCTCATCTCAAAGAAAATAGTACTTTTTGCATCATCAATCAACTTGGAAAGATTCAGTATAAGAGAGAAGTGAGTGAGAAAGAAGAAAGAATCAATGGGTGGAGAAAGAAATTAATTATAAAGAGAAATGAGTGAGAAAGAAGAAAAGAATCAATGGGTGGAGAAAGAAGAATTAATTATACAAGAGAGGAAGTGAGTGAAGAAATAGAATCAATGGGTGGAGGAAGAGAATTAATTGTAAAGAGGGAGAGTGAGTGAGAAAGAAGAAAAGAATCAATGAGGTGGGAAAAGAAGAATTAATTATAAAGAGAGGAAGTGAGTGAGAAAGAAAGAAAAGAAATCAATGGGTGGAGAAAGAAGAATTAATTATAAATAAGTGAGTGAGAAAGAAGAAAAAGAATCAATGGGTGGAGGAAGAAGAATTAATTGTAAAGAGAGAAGTGAGTGAGAAAGAAAGAATCAATGGGTAGAGAAAAAGAGAATTAATTATAAAGAGAGGAAGTAGGTAGAGAAAGAAAGAATCAATGGGTGGAGGAAAGAATTGTTTATAAGAGAGAATGAATGAGAAAGAAAGAGTAAATAGGTGGAGAAAAGTGTTCTCAATGAAAGTAGTGAAGAAAAGAATCAATAGGTGGAAGAAAAAGAAATATTCTGAAAGAAAGTAAGTAAAAAAAAAAAAATCAATGGGTGGAGAAAGAAAATTGAGCCATAAAGAAGGAAGTAGGTAGAAAGAAAGAATCAATGGGTGGAAAAAAATTAATGCAAAAAGAAGAAATGAAGTAAAAAAAAAAAATGATGGGTGGAGAAAAGATTGAATTATAAAGAGAGGAAGTGTGAAGAAAAAGAATCGATGTTAACTTTTGAAAATCAGTAAAAAGAAGTAGTGAAAAAAAAAATAATGGAGTGAAAAAAAAAATTATTCAAAGAAATGGTGAAAAAAATCAATGGGTGGAAGGAAAAAAATTAATTAAAAAGAAAGTAATGCTTTGACTCATGGTGGAGGAAAGAAGAATTATAAA